>QANZ01010347.1:18536-29197 GCA_003254925.1 Chamaecrista fasciculata
AGGCGCCATCTTGGTGGGTCCCATTGGGAGATTTGATCTCTCAATTTGATTCTCCAAGATTGCATTTTGAATTTAAATATAATATTAAGGTAATATTATAATTATAAATTCAAGGCCTAAAATAATTATATTATCAGAATATCTTTATTTTAGGAATTATTAAATCACCAAAATCTCTCCCTATATAAAGAGGGCAAGTCGACTTGCCCTAGAGACACAAGTGTGAAACCCTAGTTTGTTTTTCCTCCTAATAGTTAGAGAGAGAAAAATTCCTTTGCACACACTAGAGAGAAAGTCGACTTTCTCTAAGAGTTAGAGAGAGAATTCGACTTTGCTCCTAAATTAGGGTTTTGAGAGAAGAATAGGCAAGAAGGAGTTCTTGTGGGGGGATTCTTCTAGCGCCACCTCTATTGCTGATTTTCAAGAAGGAGTTCTTGAAATTCAGAGGTCTGTAGATTGGTCCCGGAAATTCTTTTGAGAAAAGAATTTGGAGGCTAGCACCTCGATGATCAAGGAAACTGTTCGTGTGGATTACTGGCAGAGGGAGAACTCTGGGAGTGGACTCCGTGGAACTCGCCCCGTACAACCATCGATTTGAAACTCTGAGGTATAACACTAACCAAAAGTTTTAAATTCTACTAGCGGATCCGTTCGGGAATCATAGGACCTAGGTGTTATTTTTAAATTTATTTTTTCTTCCGCTGCCTTAGGCGCCTAGGATTCCCAACAGAGCTATGTGTAAGGGGTTACACAGACGCTAGTTTCCAAACCGACCAAGATGACTTCAAATCGCAGTCAGGATATGTGTTTCTCCTGAACGGTGGCAGCGTGAGTTGGAAGAGTTCCAAGCAGAGCACGATTGCCGATTCTACAACGGAGTCCAAGTATATTGCAGCATCGGATGCGGCAAAAAGGAGGCTGTGTGGATTAGAAAGTTCATCTCCGAGCTTGGTGTGGTTCCGACCATCTCTGATCCCATTACCCTGTATTGCGATAATAGTGGAGCTATTGCGCAAGCCAAGGAGCCACGATCCCACCAGAGGACCAAACATATACTCAGACGTTTTCACCTCGTCACGGAGATGATTGACAGAGGTGATGTAAAGATATGCAAAGTAGCAGACGAGGATAATGTTGCTGATCCTCGGACAAAGCTGCTTGCAAGGGTCATACATGAGAGGCATGTATCGTCGATGGGGATTAGACGCATTCATCAGTGTACCTAGGAGTAGGAACAGCTAGATTGATGATTGTACCCTAGTGCAAGTGGGAGTCTGTTGGAAATTGTGCCCTAGGGCCAATCCATTTTATGTATGTTATGAACATATGGATTAATTTATAGAGATAAATTAATGGTTTTCACATTATTAGCATGTTTACTGTGATGACGTCCGTGATTAATTATGAGATAATTAATCTAAAACTGTCCCTGATCGATTGTTTTCGTGGGAGCGAAAATGAACTAAGATCAGCATGACCTCAGTGCATAGAGATGCACGCACTAGATGCTGGAACGAGAGTCATGGTACAATTACGTAAGGGGTTATGAGTTGCTGGACTGACCCGAAGAGTCCTGCATGGGTTTAGTCATCAGCTTGCCTCTCCTGTACGCCTGTCACGACGCCTTAGACCTGAGGTCATCATTATTCCGGCGTTGCAGTTGTCAGTCTTTGGCTGAGTCTAACGTTGCCCGTAGCAGGGTAGCCATAAGGGCTAAGTACGGGTTTGGTTGATTGCAGTGCTGAGGAATGTGGATTGACCAAAAAGGGATTTTGTTCCCCATAAGATTGGGAGATATCTTACTGGCGCCCTCGATGAGTCTGTCCAAGGAAAGAGTGGCCACTCAGTATATTGGGACTTACTCAAGGAGATCGAGAAAGTAAAGGTTTGGATCATGGATGACTTTCCTGTGCCTGATCCATGACCAAGATATCGTAGAACAATAGGGTCGGTGTCAAGGAGGTACTAAGGTTAAATTGGTTTTGGTAACAACGATTACTCACGTGTTTTGGGTAGTCGTGATGTCTTGCTAGAGTCCGCTCATGACTTGTAGGTCTTGGGGATAACCTGCTGCCAACTTCACGTGGGGCGTGCTGGGTCACACACGAGCAGGATTAGAACACCTTTTATAAGGGACACGAATTAGGGTAATTCATGGGTCACTCCGGTGGCCTAATTTAAGACCCAGAGGAAATGTCTGGGACATTATGTCTTGTCTTAAATTTTCTACAGTTTAAATAATTGTTAAATGATTAATAGGGATTAATTATTTACAATTAAAAAATTAGGGAAAATTAAATCAGATAAGGTTCCTAAAAGTTAGGAGATTATTGATTTATAAAATTCTCCAATATTATTATAGAGGGTGGCGCCTCTTTTAAGATGATTTTAATTAATAGAAATGTTTTATTAATTTAAATCATGAGTTTGAATTTCAATTTGAAATTCAGGATTTGAATTAAGATATTGGGGTAATATTTTAATTCAATAAAGAATTTAAATTCAGAATTCAAAATTTGAATTAAAGATATTATGGTAATATTTTAATTCAAAAACATTGGGATAAAATAAGTTGGTTATGACTTCCTAAGAGTTAGGAGTTATTTTTTATTTATAAAATTCCCTAAAAATAAAAGGAGCTAGGCGCCTATCTTAGGTGGGTCCCATTGGAAGATTTGATCTTCCATTTGATTCTCTGAGATAGCAATTTGAATTTGAATTAAAATATTATGGTAATATTTTAATTAGATATTCAAGTCTTAAAATATGATATTATTGTAATGTCATGATTTTATATTTATAAAATTACCATAATTTTGGTAATTATATAAGCTTAAAGTCGCCTAGCCCATATACATGCATATGAAAACCCTAATTCATTCAGCAATCATCTTCCTCCTTGTAGAGAGAGAGAGAAACTCGCCTTCCTCCTTTGTAGAGAGAGAAGTTCGACTTTTCTCCTAAAGAGTTAGAGAGAGAAAGTCGATTTAGGGTTTGAGAGAAAGAAGAACAAAAGGAGTTTTGTTGCTGTCTTCTCCATTGTTGCGCCACCTAGCTTGGATTCAAAGAAGGAGTTCTTGAGTTCAACAACTGTAGAAATCTTTGGGAGCGCATTAAATTTTTGTTTTACTTTTTTGGCTTCCGCTGCGTGTTTTCCCGGGGATTTCCCAACAATATCTACGTTTGTGACATTTAAATTTGTTGGACAAATTTAAATATATTAATTGTTAAATAATTTACAATTAAATTCTTGTTTAAAATATTAGGGAATAATAAATGAAATAGATTTCCTAAAAGTTAGGAGATTATTGATTTATTAAATTCACTAATATTTGGGATAACAAGATAATGGGGGTGGCGCCTCTTTTGATCTTATTTAATTAATGAAAATGTTTTGTTAATTAAATAAAGATAACAAGATTTGAATTTGAATTCAAGATATGATTTTGATTTCAAGATTCAAGTTTGAATTAAAGATATTAGGGTAATATTTTAATTCAATATTATTAGGGAATTTGAATTCAAGATTCAAATTTGAATTAAAGATATTAGGGTAATATTTTAATTCAATAATGAATTTGAATTACTATCTTTTTGAAAAAGATTCAGGATTTGAATTAAAGATATTAAAGTAATATTTTAATTCAATAATCTTGAAGGATAACAAGTAGGATATAACTACCTAAAGTGTTTGGGTTGTTATGGAATTCCCTTCTTGAGGATGGCGCCTATCTTAGTGTGTTGGGGTGCAAGATTTGATCTTGCATTTTGAGTTTAAGATATGAGCCAAATCGATTTTAATTAAAATTATTAAGGTAATATTTTAATTATAAATTTAAATCCTCATGACTCATTCCAACCAATAGGATTTGAGGAATCAAGATTTGGTTTCAAGATTTGATCTTGTAGGCCAAGATTTCGATTTGCCCTTAGGTTTTTGAATTATAATATTAGTGTAATATTATAAATCAAAGATATTGGGAATCCTTATCCAAGATTTGAAGGATTCACTAAATGGTTTAGTGAAACCTAAACTCTAGGAATGAGAAGCTATATAAGCACACATATAGGGAACAAGTCGACTAATGGGTTTTTGTGAGACAAAATCGCCAAGTTCATTCTCTAGAGAGAGAAGAAAGTCGCCTACCTAGTTTTAGAGAGAGAAAGTCAAGTTCTTCTCTTAGAGAGAGAATTTCGACCCAAACCCTAAAAAACTTGGTTCTGTGTGTTTGTTTGTGTGCCACTCTTGGGAATTCAAGAAAGGGTTCTTGAATTTCCCACTTTTCTTTTGAAAATTCAAGAAGTGTTCTAAGAGTCTCACCGGTTGTTCTTGAGTGTTCAAGAACTGTTCTTGAACATTCAAGACTCGTAGATAAAGTTCTTGTTTTCACTTGGGAAGAAGTGAAGGAGGATAGCACCTGGGCATCTGCCAAACTGCTCGTGTGGATCACCGGCAGAGGAAGGACACTCGGAGTGGACTTCTCAATTCGCAAGTTCATACGCACCGATTGAAATTTGGTAAATCTCTTTCTTTAACTAATATAAATGTAGATAGTGGATCCTGGAAGGAATCATAGGGAAGCCAAAAATTTTAATTTTAATCCCTATGATTTCCCAACACTTGTAACCCTTTACATTATTGCACCATGACTCTTGTGAAGCATCTCATGCGTGTATCTCCATACACCGAAGTCATGCTGGTCTTAGTTCCTTTACGTTCCCACGTGGATAATCGACCAGGGACAATTTAGAATAATTATCTCATAATTAATCAAGGATTGTTATCACAGTAAACATGTTAATAATATGATAACCACACAATTTATCATCCATAAATTAGTCAAACAATATGTTCATACATATAAAATGATTGGCCCTAGGGCACAATCTCCATCATTGTGGTTGGGCGTATTTTACCATAGCCTCTTAGAAAGACATCAAAGTTGCATGCACTACATTCTCTCTTCATGATACAGTCAAAGTGCATAAGGGTACCTTCTTGAAAGGACTGGTGCATCCTTTTAGGGACTCACACAACATTGAAGTAGGGATTGGTTCACAAGCTTCCCTCTGCTATTCTTAAAGAACATGTGGTATGAAACGCATGTTGTGGTGTTCTCGAGCGTATGTCGATTTCGATCATTCATCTTTACACCACACAGACCCTAGTCCAGATTCACCAAGAATTTGACTTGAGATTGCTACCACGCTTCGCTCGCTTCTCACAGCGCCAAGTGAAGCACTCATGTCTGGCTACAGGCATTATGAATAGCGGGAATTCATAATTCGATCACAATAATTTCTCAATGCCTTAGTGAATCTCATCCTAGTACACTTACTAGAGCAACTTATCAATTCTTTATTTGGTGTTTTCCTGTCCAACACTCAGCACTTTTGAGCTACCTCTGGATATTTACACTTTATTGAACCATGGTGTTGAGGGAAAACATTCAAGCCACAATTAGGCCCACACCATGTGTGTGTCCAAGGTGATTGCTCGTGTGAGAAAACTAACCTTCCAAGCCTATACGACATACTTTGTGTATTGTGTAATATTTCTATTTCTTGATTCGCACAAAATAAAGGTATGCTTTGGCAATATGCCTTATTTATGATCAAGAAATAGTGCTTTCTTAAAAAAAGTCCTCATGACATAATGTTTAACACATAAACTATATTATATTACTTTAATCTATAAAACCATATAAATTTCACATGTCACAAAACACGTTCTTAAGTGTTGGTGATGTCAATGAAGGGTTCATTAGGGAACCTATGTCCCTTCAGGAATCTTTTCCCTGATTAGAGCAGGGATGTGATAGCCTGATGTATCTATAACACTAATTTTATAGCTTATATTCTTCATATAGCCAACCCACCACTATGGGACTGAGAGGGGTTAGAGCCAATGCTACATCATGGGTCATCTTGCAAGAATCCCCCTTCACGGTTACTGTTGGAGATTGTGCCCTAAGGCCAATCATTTTATGTAAATATGTTTTGAACATATTATTAATTTATGGAGATAAATTAATGTGTTATCATATTATTAGCATATTTACTATGATAGAATCCATTATTAATTATGAGATAATTAATCTAAATTTGTCCCTGGTCGATTGTTTTCGTGGGAACGAAAATGAACTAAGACCAACATGAACTCGGTGCATAGAGATGCATGCACTAGATGCTGGGACGAGAGTCATGGTGCAATTACGTAAACGGTTACGAGTTGCTGGACTGACCCGAAGAGTCCTGCATGGGTTTAGTCATCAGCTTGCCTCTCCTGTACGCCTGTAGCGATGCCTTAGACCTGAGGTCATCATTATTCCGGCGTTGCAGTTGTCAGACTTTGGCTTAGTCTAACGTTGCCCGTAACAGGGTAGCCATAAGGGCTAAGTACGGGTTTGGTTGATTGCCGTGCTGAGGAATGTGGATTGGCCAAGATGGGATTTTGTCCCTCATTAGATGAGAGATATCTAACTGGCGCCCTCGATGAGTCTGTCCAGGGAAAAGAGTGGCCACTCAGGAAATTGGGACTTACTGAGGGAATCGACAAAGTTATGGTTTGGATTATGGATGACTTTCCTGTGCCTAATCCATGACCAAGATATCATAGGACAATAGGGTCTCTGACAAGTTGGTACTAAGGTTAAGTCGTTTTGGTAAAAAACGATAACTCACGTGTTTTGGGTAGTTGTGATGGCTTGCTAGAGTCCGCTCACGACTTGTAGGTCATGGGGATGACTTGCTGCCAACTTCACGTGGGGCCTACTGGGTCACACATGAGCAAGAATAGGACACTGTTTTAAAAGGGACACGAATTAGGGTTAATTCGTGGGTCACTCCGGTGGCACGATTTAAGACACAACAAAATGTCTGGGACATTGAGTCTTGTCTTAATTAATCTAGAGATGTGTAATATTTAAATTTGTGGGACAAGTTTAAATATAATAATTGTTAAATGATTAATGGGGATTAATTATTTACAATTAAAATATTACGGAAAAATAATTGAGATAAGATTCCTAAAAGTTAGGAAATTATTGAATTATAAAATTCCCCAATATTATTTTGAGGGTGGCGCCTCTTTTGGATTCAAATAATAAGTTTGAATTCAAAAGATTTGATGGAGATATCAAAAGATTTGATTCAAACAGATTTGGTGAGATCTCCTCTCAGTATCTTTGGTGAATCATGAATTAAGGAAGTTTTTGATTTATAAAATTCCAAGATAAATTGAGGGAGTTAGGCGCATGGCTTGGTGGTTCCCAAGGGTAGATTTGATCACTCATTTGATTCTCCAAGATTGCGTTTTGAATTTAAATTAAAATATTAAGGTAATATTTTAATTGTAAATTCAAGTCCTAAAATAATTATATTATGAGAATATCATGATTTTAGGAATAATTAAATCACCAAATATTTTGTCTAAATTTAAGGGGGCAAGTCGACTTGCCCCATATACAAGCATACTAACCCTAGCTTTGATTTTCTTCCTCCTTGTAGAGAGAGAGAAAATCGCACCTTTGCACCCATAGAGAGAGAAAGTCGAATTTTTGCTAAGAGTTAGTGAAAATCAACTTGGCTCCATAACTAGGGTTTGAGAGAAGAAAAGGCAAGAAGGAGTTCTTGTGGGGGGTTTCTTCTATGCGCCACTTTTGCTGAATTGGATTCAAGAAGGAGTTCCTGAATTCAAGCTCTGTAGATTGGTCCCTGGTTCTTTTGGAGAAAAGAACGGAAGGCTAGCACCTTGGTGTCCGAGAAACTGTTCGTGTGGATCACCGGCAGTGGGAGAACGCTGAGAGTGGGCTCCTTGCACACGCCTTGTACAACCATCCGATTGAAACTCATGAGGTATACCACTATCTAAAAGTTTTCAATTCTGCTAGCGGATCCGTTCGGGAATTCTAGGACCTAGGCGCTTTTATTTAATTTTATTTTATTTGCTTACGCTGCGTTAGGCGCCTAGGATTCCCAACAGTGGTATCAGAGCCACGCTAGTTCTAGGATTTAAAACTGTTTATGTGTACATGTGATGTATGATATATGTGTTTACCGCTTTCAATCATTGTTTTTGGTTTTATAAAAAAAAATCCACCGAACGTTTTTCTTAAAAATTCAATCTACAGAAAAAGGTGCCAATTATATGTATATGATACATATGGAATCGATTGGATCGATTAGAAGATTTTTCTTGAAGTTTTAGGCCAAAATCGAAAAGTCCTTTATAATTATACTTAAAAGTGTTTAGTTATAATATTATTTCCAATGCGCAATATGTCATTGACATATAGCACCAAGAACACAACTGTGCTCCCACTAACCTTCTTGTAAACACAAGGCTCGTCAGCATTTTGTAAGAAGCCAAACTCTTTGACTAACTCATCAAAACGATGATTCCAACTCCGTGATGCTTACTTCAATCCATAAATGGATTTCCAAAGCTTGCACACCTTTACTGGTTCCTCTGGATATTCAAACCCCTCAGGTTGTGTCGCACACATCCTCGAGCAGCCTTCCTCTAAGGAACGCTGTTTTGATATCCAATTGCCATATCTCATAGGCAAGCAGGATCCTAATGGTCTTGGCCATTGCAATAGGGAAAAGGAAAACCCTTTGCAACTATCCTAGCCTTGAAGACGTTGACATTGCCATCTCAGCCTTCATGGCTTCAACCCATTTCTCGGAGTTGAGGTGAAAGTTTCTTGATAGGTGGTAGGCTCACCACGCTCTATGAGCAACACATCCCTGTTTTCAGTCACCAAAGATCCACATCTTTGTGGTTGAAAACGTGTTCTATCAGAACTTCGTTGTCCTTGTGTTATTAGAGGAGCTACCACAACACCTTGTGGTTCTTCTCTAGTTTCCGTCTGCGCCTCTGAAGTGCTTTGTGAATCTTGAACTCCTTCAAGATCTACCTTACTCCCACTGTTTCTTTTGGAAACAAGATCCTTCTCTAAGAAGATCAACTTCTGACTACAAACTCTTTGTTGTCAGATGGGAAGTAAACATGGTATCCCCTCGTTTCCTTGGGGTACCGTACAAGCACCTTTTGGGAGATAGTTTATCGTTTGCTTAACATAAACTTCACACCCAAATGTTGAGATAAGACACTATGGGACTACTCCCATCCATATCTCATATGGTGTCTTCTCAATTGCCTCAGACAGAACATGGTTAAGTGTGAACACGGCAGCTTCTAAAGCATATCCTCAAAAGGATCACGGAAGATCAGTTTGACTCATCATAGATCGAACCATATCAAATAGAGTTCGATTCCTCCTCTCAGAAACACCATCCCCATGGGGTTTCAGAAGGGTAAGTCGTGAGACCATCTCATGGCTTCTAAGATGATCAACAAATTCTTGGCTCAAATACTCGTCTTCTCGATCATATCGAAGGACTTTGATTTTCTTGTCAAGTTAGTTCTCTACTTCACTTTGAAATCTCTATTTCAAAAGACTCAGACTTATGCTTTAATAGGTAGCCCAAGTCAAACCTATTGAAGCAGCTAGTAAGAGTAACCACCTCTAGCTTGTGTACTCATGGGTCCACATACATCACCATGTATGATCCCCTATAAGTTAGATGCCCTCTCACTGTGGCCAGTGAAAAGGCGCCTTTGTCATTTTTTCAAGTAAGCGAGATTCGCAAGCATCATATGATTCAAAATCAAATGATCTTAGAAGTCCATCTCTATGGCGCTTCTCTAGGCGTTTCTCGTTTATATGACCTAAACGACAATGCTAAAGGTATATAGGATTAGATTCGCTAATCTCAATCCTTTTGTATCAATGTTATAGATATTGTTATCGTGTTAACGTTCAAATTTCAAGATGCAATGATTACCTTGCAAATCACCATAAGCAAATAAACATCATCTTAATAAATCGAACACCATTCTTTTCAGTTAACACATGCGACAACTTTCTTATCTCATAAGAAAGAGAAGCATTGTTTATACTTAAAGAAGGTACATGACAACAATAAGTTAAGCCCAGAGGGCAAAACAAGCTCGCATGTTCCTACAGCAACAGCAGCAACCCTTGCTCTATTGCCCACTCGTAGGTCCATCTCGCTTTTGTCCAGCTTTCTACTGTCTCTAAGACCCTTCACATCAAATGTGAAAACCACATGCTGTATCTAATACACAAGCGGTTATAGTAGACAAGTGAACGTCCATAACGAAGATACCAGAAGTAGAGATCTTATCTCTCCTTTTATTCATTTGATCTTCCCAATGCAATTTGCAATTTATTAAAAGGAAAATTGCATCCTTTTGAAGGCCTTGCCTTCTTGGCAGGTAGTGGGTTAGGCTCAGCCGCTGGCTTGGTCTCACCAAACTCGGCGTCCCCTTTCCTCTTTCCTTTGCCCTTCCCTTTCCCTGATTTTGGAACGTTTCCATGAGATGTGTGACCATCTCTACAGCCGACAATATTCCCTTGTTCAACTCTTGAACTATTGTGGCTAGCATCAAGGCAAGTAACGTCCACAGAGTCATTGAAGTGCTTCTCCAAGCAATTCACTATGCTCTTCGAGCGTCCTTGGCATGCTCTTCAGGGGAGGGATTTCTAGGACATAAAATTTCCTTGGTTGGGTGAGAACAAATCTCTAATTATAAAACCAATCTAGGAAGTCAGCAGCTTCCTTCGTTGGGT
>QANZ01010356.1:0-34251 GCA_003254925.1 Chamaecrista fasciculata
TAATTCTCTCTCTTTTTTTTTTCTTTCTGTTGTCTTGATTGACTAACATGCATCTCTTGCGTACAGAAGGACAGTGCGGAGTCAAGAGTTTGGAGGAATGCATTGTGCAATTTTAATGGTCAAGTAAGTAGTCTTTCATGTTTAACTTTTTTTCTTTTTTAATTTCATACATATTTACCATTCAACTTTTTTTCCTTGGTATTGCAGTTCAACTGTGGTGTCTGCTGCCCTGGTTCGGATTTTTGATGAGGATGTTGCAGAACTCCCTCTAGTTGCAACTAGTAGTGGTAACCATGGAAAGGTGCAGGATTCTTACTTTAACCCTGATTCCCCTATCTTTTTAAATGTTTTATGTTTCTTGGGACCTAATCGTGGAGGCCTACATGTTAAAATAAGCTTAATGGGAATTTATTGCTTCAAGAAATTGTTAGTATTCCATGAGTTAAAATTGAGTGTGGTCAGCTATGGTAAATATTAGTGAAGCAGATGGATTTTTAGTTGATTGACTTGGTTTGATCACATATTCATATCTTTCCTCCTGTTGAAATTTACTGTATTACACTATTACGGTAAAGTTGCTGCCTGGTGATCAAGAGGTCATGGGTTCAAATCTTGGAAACAGCCTTTCTGTAAAGTAGCGGTAAGGCTACGTACATCTTGACCCCCCATCTAGTGGGAGCCTCATGCACTGGGCCGCCTTTTTTTTTCAAGTCTCAACCTTAGATTCGTAATTGATGGTTGATATTTATGTACAAGTATAGTGCACACTTACATTTTAATTAGTGGATTAATTTAATTATATACATTGTGGATTGACCTTACAGGGCTATTGCCAAATATTATTCTCTTGCATTGAGAAACTGCTGGCTTCTTTGAACGTGAAGAACCTAGTGCTGCCAGCTGCTCAAGAAGCAGAGTCCTTGTGGACACAAAAATTTGGGTTCAATAAGATCAAACCAGACGAGGTATATATAGACATATATATATTCTTTTCCATTCACATTTTGGCTCAAACTCCTATTTCAGCCATTTAAAGTATTTGACTGGGCTAACTCTTTGTGCTGCAGCTTAGTAACTATAGAAGGAGCGGCCATCCTGTTGTGGTATTCCAAGGGACATCCATGCTTCATAGAATGGTCACTCCATATCCAGTAACAGAAAGTCAATCCTGAAATTTATATACAATTTAAACGAAAAAAAAGAAGCTAGTCATGAAAGCAGAGAGTTTCTAGCATTATTTACATTTGTAGCCAATTTTGAACCCGTAACTGTCAATTGTTATAGTTTTATTTAAGTTTTGGTTAGTCAATCGTACAAAACATCATCATCTCTTGGTCTTGGATCTCTACTGCACTGTATAGATCGCAGGCCATGATGTGGAAAGAGCTCGAGCTTTCATTCCCTTCCATCGATTGCTTGAGATCGCTGTATTTTCATGACATCATGGACACTTGAACTATCATGTTGTATCCGAAATTCATTATGAAATTATAAAAGAGAGGCTCAAAAAAAAAAAAAAAAAAGAAGNAAAAAAAAAAAAAGAAGGAATGGTAATAGTGTACCCATTTAGAATATTTTGAATTATTTCAGTTCAGAAAAAGTGTGCTTGACTAATTCTTCGAAAGGGGCGGTGATGTGGTTTTAAATCCAAGTATCTGCAATTGTTAACCAAGTAACCTGTACAGAATCCCGCCGCCCAATAATATTGCCTTCAAAGTATAAACAGTGAAAAAAATTATTAACCTCCCCTTCATTGACATCCTCACCCTTCATTTCTCTTTTTGTTTTTTGGATTTTCCATAGATACCTTCTAATGGAGACAATTCAGTTCAAGACACCCTCGCATTAAATGTACGCACCTCCCTTCAATATGTCATACTAGGAACCATTACTATTAAATTCACATTTAAGTGTTGTCTACGTATATAATGCTTCTAAAACTAGATTTTAATAATAAACTTGGCACGTTCAGACATCACAAAAGGCCCATACGCAGTCTCTTCAACATGTCATACTAGGAACCATTACTATTAAATTCACATTTAAGTGTTGTCTACGTATATAATGCTTCTAAAACTAGATTTTAATAAAAAACTTGGCACGTTCAGACATCACAAAAGGCCCATTTGTCAGAACCGGATAGAGACTCGGACATTCATTTAGTTCACGGTCTGATTGGTTTAACCGGTTGAACCATCGGTCGGACCGGATGACTCAATAAATAATTATTTTTAATATATTAAATATAAATACTATATTTTTTAGTTTGTGGTTTAAAAGATGCATTTAATTTATTAAATACATTTCTTCATCTAAATAATATAATTTTTCTCTCAACTACTAAAGATTATAGATTAAATGCATTTTTTCAAGCAAGTGAATGGACATAATGTATCTTAAACAAGATCTAATAAGTCATAAATTCAGGTTTTTTTATTTATATAATACAAAAAATAGAGATTTCGATCCCCCAAAAAATAAAATTATTCCAGAGATGGGTGTCACGTCATTCGGTGCATTTTTTTTTTAAAAAAATAGGATCCTGCGATTTCCAACTGACACGGCAGGGTGTGTCAGTTGGAAATCACAGGTCAGCCTGCGATTTCTGACAGGCCCGGTTTTAAAAATTTTCTGATCCATAACTTATTTATACGAACTCCGTTTTGTACAAAATTTTTATTTTTTCGTGCTCTACACAATGGTATAATTTTCAGAGTCTGAGAATACACTTTTTTAATTCGAAAATTATCGTGCTCTACACAATGGTATAACTTTCGGATTAAAAAGGAGTGTTTTTAGACTCTGCAAGTTATATCATTGTGTAGAGCACAAAAAATAAAAATTTTGGTATAAAATTTGTACAAAAAAGAGTTCGGATAAATAAGTTATGGATCTGCGAAATTTAAAACCGGGCCTGCCATAACTTATTCATCCGAACTCCGTTTTGTACAAATTTTATATAAAATTTTTTATTTTTTCGTGCTCTACATAATGGTATAATTTTCAGAGTCTGAGAATACACTTTTTTGAATCCGAAAATTATCGTGCTCTACACAATGGTATAACTTTTGGAATAAAAAAGTGTGTTTTCAGACTATGGAAGTTATACCATTGTGTATAGCACGAAAAAATAAAAATTTTGATATAAAATTTGTACAAAAAAGGGTTCGGATAAATAAGTTATGGATCTGCGAAGATTTTAAACTGGGCGTGTCATAACTTATTCATCCGAACTCCGTTTTGTACAAATTTTATATCAAAATTTTTATTTTTTGTGCTCTGCACAATGGTATATCTTTAAGAGTCTGAAAACATACTTTTTTAATCCGAAAGTTATACCATTGTGTAGAGCATGATAATTTTCGGATTCAAAAAAGTGTATTCTCTGACTCTGAAAATTATACCATTGTGTAGAGCACGAAAAAATAAAAATTTTGATATAAAATTTGTACAAAACGGAGTTCGGATAAATAAGTTATAGATCAAAAAAATTTTAAAACTGGGCCTGTCAAAAATCACAGGCTGACCTGCAATTTCCAACTGACACACCCTGCCGTGTCAGTTGGAAATCGCAGGATTACCTGCGATTTCTTTTTTTTTTTTTAAAAACAAAAATTGCACCGAATGACGTGGCACCCATCTCCGGAATAATTTTATTTTTTGGGGATCGAAATCTTTTTATTTTGTTTTGTATTATATAAATAAAAAAAAAACCATAAATTCATAATAGTAATTAAATTCAACATTTCGACCCTCAAATTTGAAGTTCAACACAAAATAGAGAAAGATGACCAAATAAAAAAAATGAATAGAGTGCATAAGCAAAAAAAAAATTTGAGAATTTTTTAAAAAAAGAAGTTGGACCACCGGTTCGGTCTAGCGGTTCGACCCCGGTTCGCCGATTTTGTCTGGTTAAAACCGGTTCAATCCGGTCCAACTGACAATTTGGTTTTTTTGGTCGAACCAACTCGCTTTCACATTCGGTTGGCGGTCAGACCGATTGGACCGTCCGATCCGGTTCGGTTCTGACAACACTGCCCATACAGCAATACATGTCTTGCCTCTCACGTCAATCATGCCTGCCTTCTTCATGCACATTAATACAGTATATAAGTTCAACTTATTATTCCCCCTATTACCCAACTCAGAAAACTCAAATCATGAAATTCAATATTGCCCTCTTTTGTTTCTCTGCCTTGCTCACCTTTTCCCTTTCCACCATAATTGCTCGTTATGGCACGCCTCCTTTCTTCCCCACTATTATTTCTGCCATTGATCCTCAAAATCATTCCAACCAGCTTGGTATTATGAGTAGGATTCTTAAGCTTAGTGGCGCTGAAGACTTTGTGTCCCTAGTACTAACAAGTGTTACAAGGAGGCATCATCATTATCACAAGCAGAAATGTGACAGTACCAAATGGGATTCCAAGCTCATTGTGGATTACAATGTGAGTCTTGTTTTGACGGTTGACTTAAATGGATGTGGCAACTTTAGTAGTGTGCAAAAAGCAGTGGATGCTGTTCCTGAATCTAGCCCTGGTAGGACCCTCATCATAATCGATTCTGGTACATACAGGTTCGTTGTTTGCTTATCTTGGTCACAAATTTCTCAGTTCTTAAGTCACTTCAAATATTTAATTATGGTATTAATTAACTAGTTAAATAATCTCAGGGAGAAGGTATTGGTGGAGGTAAACAAGATAAACTTAATAATCCAAGGTCAAGGGTATCTTAACACTTTCATAGAATGGTATGATACCGCAAATTCCACAGGAGGAACATACAACAGCTATTCGTTTGCTATCTTGGCTTCTAAGTTCACTGCTTACAACATAAGCTTTAAGGCAAGGAATCAAATAGTCCTCTCTTTTTTTAGCTAAAATGCAGAAAACTCTCTCCTGAGGTTTGGTCATTGTGCAGAAAACTACCTAAACTTTGAAAAGTGATGAAAAATCCTCTAAACTTTTATGTAAATAACTTATTTTGTCAAATTCTTCATTGAAAAAACCAATTCTCTTAAATTTTTTTTAGCTACTATTAAGTACAATAAGAATGAACATTTAGTTAAGATAAAATTCAGCAATAATAATAAAATTATAAAGAAACTTAATTTTGTTAATAAAAAAATTTAAGAAAAGGAGTTATTTGCACACTTTTCACAATTCAAGAGAATGTTCATACAATGATAATCAGAGTTCAAGAGGATTTTCTGCATTTAACTTTCTTTCTTTTTTGCTTCCTTTGTGTAGTTTTCTTTTTACTTCTTTTTTTTTTCCTGGACTTATAAACTAATGTGAAAAAATGCTCAAAATTTGGTTGTGTGGACATGAAGAACACGGCTCCGGCGCCGGAGCCAGATGAGGATGGAGCTCAGGCAGTGGCATTGAGAGTGAGTGGTGATGAAGCAGCATTTTATGGATGTGGAATGTATGGTAATCAGGACACGCTTCTTGATGATAGGGGGAGGCATTATTTTAAAGAATGCTTCATCCAAGGATCCATTGATTTCATTTTTGGATATGCTAGATCGCTTTATGAGGTAACTTGTGTTGCCTTCCCTTCAAAGAACTGAAACTTGCTAGTTCTAGTGGAATTATTGTTGTAACCGTTGTACTTGTCATTATAAATGGCATCCGCATGCATTATTGTGCCAAAAAGGTTTCTATTTTGTGTTTTTTTGGAACCAAAAAGGTTTCTGTTTCAACCGTAGAAGTTGCTTAATTTATATTCCAAGCAAAAATATAAGTACGACTACCCAATCTCATATCATAATACATAGTCCACCTAACTATATAAGGAACAAACGAATCAAATCAGTTTGACTTGGAATGAAGAGAAAGACCTCAAAATGGTATTTTATATTTGTCATCATCGTTCTAGAATATGGGCTAATTTAATTAATTTGTCTTACATTAATATCTGCACTCTAGCTGCACCATGTGAGTAGATTAAACTAGATGATTTGAATAATTAAGGATAGGTCAAAATGTATAAAACTCTCGAAACTTTCATCATCATGCAGATTAATCCATGAACTTTGAATAGTGAGGAAAGACTCCTAAATTTTGAATTTTGTACAAATAACTCTTTTTGTTAAGATTGTTATAAAAAAACTGATTTCTTTTTAGTTTCATTTTTTAATTGAAAATCTTGACAAAATGAGTTATTTGTATAAAGTTAAAAAGTTGACATCACTTTTCAAAGTTAAAAAATCTTTTTTGCACAGTGATTAAAGTTTAAAATAGGTGTATATTATTAGTCTTAAAGAATATATAATTAAGAAATTGAGTTGTGAGTTGTGACACTACAGGATTGCACCATGAACTCTGTAGCAAAAGATAAAGGAGAAAATTATATAAGCGGGTCCGTCACAGCTCAAGGGCGTCAGCCGAAGGAGAAAGAAAGTGGGTTTTCGTTTCTGAATTGTGTGATTTATGGAAGTGGAAAAATTTCGCTTGGAAGAGCTTGGGGACCTTATGCCACTGTCGTCTTCTTGAATACTAATATGTCTCCAGTTGTAGCTGCAAAAGGATGGGACGATATGGATGACCCTGCCAGAGATACGTCTGTATACTATTCATATTTTTTTGTCTCATAAAATACCTTACAAGATCTAAATTCTGTCTTTTGATATATCTCTGTTTGATGTGTTGGAATAATGGTAATACAGGACCGTGTTCTTTGGGGAATACCACTGTTTTGGAGCTGGAGCTAACTACTCGTCCAGAGTCCCATATGGGAAGCAACTCACAGACCAAGAAGCAGCCCCTTTCATGGGTGTTTCTTACATTGATGGAAATGATTGGCTTCTCAAGCGGCAAGATTATTAATACAATACTTTGTCAATTGTCATGAATTAGTTCACATTCATGTAGAGTGGTAAATAATCAAACCAGTTAAATAAAATGTGTCTATTCTCGAAAAATGTTTCTTGTCCTTTTGAGTTCACTTCAGTCCTCACTCTATGCTATATTACAATGCACTGTGCAATTAGTGAACATATATAGTCTTAGATGCATCATGCATGTAATAATTATATATTTTGTCAATGGAATACTTACCGATCACATAAGAACAAAGGGATTTACGGTTTCTGCATACAAAGTCAAGCCAAAGATGCTAGTGGAAAGTACAATATTTTTCTTTCCTTTTTTGGAAATCACCAATCATCCATGAAAATTAAAAGGCAAAACACCATTTCATGCCCCTAACGTTTGCAGTGATTTTCAGTTATGCCCTTAACGTTTCATTTTGTTCAGACATGCCCTCAATGTGCAACCAACGTTTCAATTATGACCTCAATTTTGACTCAATGCACATGTGGCAATTTTTTTTGCTTATGTGTCATTTTTTTTGTTTGACTTGATTACGTGGCATCATGACTAGGCATTCTTATTTTTTTTTTCCACCTTGGCATGATGACTGGATTTACATTTTTGAACATAAAAATTAAGTAAACTAGCAAATCAGTCCCTGGATTTACATTTTTCATCATCTTCATTCATTTTAGTCCCAAATTCTCAAAATAAAATTATAAAGTGTCTCAAAACACTTCCAAACATTTCAATTTAGTCCTTAAAAGTATTAAAAACCCTAAAACCTAAACTCTAAAATTCTAAACCCTAAAACCCCAACCCCTAAACCCCTAAAAAAACCACTCTCTTGCAATTTGGTCCCTAGGTCCTCAAATTTATTAAATCAGAATTAAAAAAAAATTGGTCCCTAAATCCTAATTTCATTATCATCTTCATCTTCTTCATCATCATCTTCTTCTTCTTCTTCACTCCCTGACTCGACGCGCCACCAACACTAACAACACTTCCTCCGTTCGTCTCCGGAAATCTCACCAAGAAACTTCTCGAAGCCGGTAAGATGGTTATTGCCGTTGAGAATGACCCGCGTATGGTTCTCGAGCTTCAAAGACGGTTCCAGGGTACTCCTTACTCCAACCGCCTCAAGGTATGCCCTTCATGTCTGTTTTTCGTTTCTAGTTCTATTAATCTTTTCTGGTAATAATATGGCTGAAAGTTACTGATTCTTGAGATTTTCTGGTTAATGATTTGGTTGAGTTACTAGATACAGAGCATAGTTTTCTGTGGCGAAAGCCTGTATACTGTGTATTCATAGTTAGAATAACTAAATAGCTTTCTATAGTAGTTGTGCTTTCTTTTGCTTAATGATAATTTCATGCTAAAAAATAATACTCCCATATTCATGTATGGCTAGCTTGCTAGGCTAGACTGCTAGAGCCTAACAACAATGAAAGAAGATGAAGATGATAATGAAATTAGGATTTAGGGACCAATTTTTTTTTAATTCTGATTTAATAAATTTGAGGACCTAGGGACCAAATTGCAAGAGAGTGGTTTTTTTAGGGGTTTAGGGGTTAGGGTTTTAGGGTTTAGAATTTTAGAATTTAGGTTTTAGGGTTTTTAATACTTTTAAGGACTAAATTGAAATGTTTGGAAGTGTTTTGGGACACTTTACAATTTTATTTTGAGAATTTGGGACTAAAATGAATGAAGATGATGAAAAATGTAAATCCAGGGACTGATTTGCTAGTTTACTTAATTTTTATGTTCAAAAATGTAAATCCAGTCATCATGCCAAGGTGGAAAAAAAAAATAAGAATGCCCAGTCATGATGCCACGTAATCAAGTCAAACAAAAAAAATGACACATAAGCAAAAAAAATTGCCACATGTGCATTGAGTCAAAATTGAGGGCATAATTAAAACGTTGGTTGCACATTGAGGGCATGTCTGAACAAAATGAAACGTTAAGGGCATAACTGAAAATCACTGTAAACGTTAGGGGCATGAAATGGTGTTTTGCCAAATTAAAAAGAAGAAACAACAGAAAAGGAAATTAAGATAATTGATGCTGAGAATTAATTACTACACCTGCTGGGACTTAAACCTATTACTTACATCTTCATGTAAAGATTCACGATCCATAATATCTTGAATCAAGCATGAAATATTGAAGTGGGAAGAACCTTGTTCCTCTACAGCTCTTGTTGCCATCTTCCCAAGTTCAATTGCTCTATTCCTCATCGAATTCACCACCTCTTCACCTTCCTCCATACACATCTCTATAGCTTCCACAATTCTATTTCTCTTCACCAAAACACCAACTTTCTCTTCATCACCCCACCTCACTGGAACATCCACACCTATTGGAACCCCAATCTTGAGAACCTCCACAATCAACTTCTCGTTCAAGAATTGCTCAGCAAACAAAGGCCACGTCATCATGGGAACCCCAGAACACACTGCTTCTATGGTTGAGTTCCACCCACAGTGTGTCAAGAATCCTCCAATTGCAGGGTGAGACAATATCATAACCTGTGGAGCCCACCCTTTTATCAAAAGCCCTCTCCCTTTGATCCTTTCCTCAAAGTTCTCATCTTTCAACAATTTTTCTAGCTCACAGTATTGTTTTTCTTTGATTACCCAAATGAATGGTCGTTTTGATGCTTCTAAACCCAACCCCAGTTCTAATAACTGGGAAGGGACAAGCCTACATAAGCTACCTAGGCAAACGTAAACAACTGACTTTGGTTTCATTGAGTCCAGCCAATCCAAGCATGTTGTCTCTTGGATTGAAGGCTTGTTTCCTCTCTCAAACTTGTCCAACTTGTGCTTGTTGCATAACGACACAGGACCTATGCACCAAACCCTCTTGTTCATCACCTTCTCGTACTCCTCAGCACAACCTGTTGGAAATTGTGCATATATATATATATATATTTGTGTGTTAAATAAAGTCGCACATTGCTTAAATTGAGGAAGAACTAAAAGTGTACAAGTTAAGAAGTGAAAAATGAAGTTTAACTAAATAGAGATAAATGAGTCTCATAGAAGTAGGAGTCATTTATATACTAATTAATCCCCAAGACAACCTTGTTCCAATTCTTCAAAACTGTTTACGACGACACCATAAGCAGAGATCTCAGCCTCCCTCATTCTGTTTCTGAAGTCAACCAAATCAGGCAGAGGCACAAAAGATCCTGGAAGTTGTGCTTTTGTGATCTCTATCTTTTGGGGCAGTCCTGGTATGAGGAAGGGATCGGAGTCAGAGGTAACAGAAAGATGAGAATTGTGAGATTGGACATTATGGGAACAGAGTAAGGAGAAACAGGACATGCCATGAAAGACAAGCCTAGGAATGTTGAACTTGTGGGCAGTGAGGGATGTCCAAGAGAGGCATTTGTCTGAGATGATACAGCTTGGGGGAGGGCTATGGTGTAGCAGGTACTGTTCTAATGGATTTTGCAGCATGTCAAGTGCATAGTAGAAGTTTCTAAGGAAGTTTCTAGAAGGTAGAGTGTCGAGATTCTCGCAGCCTAAAGGGAGTCCCACAAGTTGAGAAGGTGAATAGGAAGGCCAGATTGTTGGGCTCTGAGAATAGTGGAATGAAGCCTTGAGGCGTTGTGAGGGGTTGTCACCAAAGTCACAAGTACACCTCGCTCTGCTAAAACCCTTGCCATGTCTATCATAGGAATGGCGTGGCCTTGAGCCATCAATGGAACCAATACAAAGTGAGGCTGAGCCTCACTCAATTGCAAACTCATGTCTATATGTATATATATGCTTCTTGTGTGTGTGTGTGTATATATATATAGTAATGGACAAGTTATAAGTTTGGGTTGGTCTAATACTCTAATTTGTTTGGCCAGGTCTTGCATGGTGACGACATCAATATTGACCAATTCAAATGACGACATGAGAGCATGTAGAATTGATCCACGACGTAAAGATTTAAACTAGATTATTATATTATATATGAATATGAAGCTGAGCTGCTTGGATCTTTCTGAGGCTTTTCAAAACAAATTGTTCCTCAATTCGTCCGTAATCGCGCAGCTATATATACGCGACGTATTGAATTCACCGAAATTTTCCTCTTTTTAATTTAATTTTAGTATAATTAATGACAATCTTGTTATTATTTTCGGAGAAAAAACTGTGAAGATAATCGATTAATCGTTAACTGCAAAACAATTCTGTTGATTTTTAATTGGTCTTAAATTATCAGGCTTTTTGTTCACTACATATTAGTCAATAACGTGACTTGTTTTGCTGAGTAGCATATACTGACCCTCTTTTAAGAGACTAAAAGGACTGATAACGTTTATTGGATGAAAATGATTGAATTCATGACTAGATATATGAGTATATCTTTCTTTCATGTTCTTTTGCAATGTAATGTTTTTGGAACTACATGCTCTTTTTCTTAGTATGGCTGTTATTTTTGGAAGAGGACAAAAGCTAATTGCTAACCATGTATCAGTTCACGCAAGCAGATTCTGGATAACCTTTTTCTTTTCACAAGGTCTAGCCCCAATAGAAGTCGAGAATTATTAGCAAATCAAATTTATTTTTTCTTGTTTAAGGTGATTGGTTTTTTAAATGAAATACCAAAGTCTTCTACATGTAACAAACATATATCTTCCAAAATTTAGATTTACTTTAATCTTTTAAAATTGAGTATTTAAAAAATTTAAAATATAAAAAGGAGTGAAACTTTACAAAATATTATTCATTTTTCAAAAAATATAATAAAGATAAATGTTAAATTTTTAATATATATATATATTTTTAAAATATAAAATATAATTTTTTACACATGATAAGCCCACTATTATTAGGCCCAATTCCTTTAGTTTTCCTGTACGCACTTGAATGAAGTTATACCTTTGACACCCAAAAAAAAGAGAATGAAGTTATATCAGTCAGCATTCAGATACCAGAGGTATTATTTGTAGCCACCTGATTTTGAGAGGCCCAAATCGATCTTCATATTTTACTAATAATTGATGTGTATATTGACCCAAAAACAAAATTTGATGTGTATTGAGAATTCGAGTCAGAGTTTGAAGATGAAAGCTTTGAAGGTAACCCAAACTTCAGAGGCTGTTTGTTTCGATTTTGCAGCTCTGAAGCTTATGTTAAGTTGGTCAACGTAATGGACTCCTAATTTCGGAAATGTAAATTGAACTAAAAATACAGAATATTCCAATAAGAGAAACCAGAGTACGCCCATAGAAACTAGAAAGGGTTTAAAATCTGAACAAGTTAATCATAACAACATCTGAAACCCATAATATTACTTGCCGTGTTTGGCTTCCTTCTACTTAGCTTTGAATGTTCCTAGTGTCAAAAACCCAAACTCTTCGTTCTCTTGCTGTCTCATGGATGATTTTTCTACCACTAGCTGAGTGTACTGTGTCTGATGACTTACAGAATCACCATCAAAGAATAGTCTCTACTTAAATCATATGAAGTACTTTTTACATAGTAAAACCAAACTTGGAAAAACCACTCTCAAGCAAGAACCAAAATCAGCAGTTGTGAATTACCCGCACAGATTAATTTGATGGGGGGTTGAATCAGCTTAACAAAAGGTCTTAGTTTTGAAACTTAGTGTTAAGCAATAGGTTATTATTCATGATTAGAAATTGTATATATATGTCATTAGTGTGTTGACAGTGGTCTAATGTTATAAAGCCAGCACATCATAAAATTGTTCTTAACCATTAGAGACAGCTGTCCATTCAAAATATTTGTGTAAAGGGTTTTGTACCATTTCACTCATATATAAATATATACATACAGTGAGGCCGTCCAACATCTTTATACCTAAAAACCTTAATTTTTTTAACTCTTATATAGGAATACAGCTGTGTAAAATACTTAATATGAAAACTTTATTATTTTTGTGATCTAAGATCAGTCTTCCTTCACATTGTTATAATTCATACAATGAAAAAAGAAATCAACAATTGTGAGCTCAACTAGCATTTGGAGTACTGTGGTGTGTGATGATGTCTTGAATGAGGAGTGACATATTAAGGTAAGAAGATCCCTCATTGTGCATTGCCATCTTTGCCATCTCCTTCAACTCATTTACTCTCAATCTTATCCCCTCACTCTCTTCATGATCACCCATAACCTTCTCTATAGCCTCCTTCACATCCTCACTCCTCACCTGAACACCAAACTTGTCTTCCTCCCCAAATACCACAGCAACTTGAGCTCCCACCCTCACACCAATCCTCTTCACTTCCACAATCACCTTCTCATTGTAAAACTGATCCGCAAACAGAGGAAGTGTCACCAATGG
Organism: Chamaecrista fasciculata; assembly: GCA_003254925.1. NCBI lineage: Eukaryota > Viridiplantae > Streptophyta > Magnoliopsida > Fabales > Fabaceae > Chamaecrista > Chamaecrista fasciculata. Next base: position 13,128 of record QANZ01010356.1, read on the forward strand.
CACTCCATTACACATCCCTTCCAACGTGGAATTCCAACCACAATGTGTCAACAAACCCCCTATTGCCACGTGTGACAATATTAGCACTTGTGGCACCCAACCTCTTATCACTAATCCTCTCTCTCTCACTCTCTCCTCCAATCCATCTTCCAACATCAATTTCTCCATTTCCTCTGCTTTATACTCCCCTCTCACCACCCAAATGAATGGCCTCTTTGTGCTTTCCACTCCTAACCCAATCTCCATTTGCTGCTCTGGTGTCACACGATTTAGGCTTCCTAGGCACACGTATATCACTGATTTTTGTGGCCACTTATCCAGCCAATTGAGATAATATTCACATTCTTCTTCTTCTTTATCCTTTGATGTTATTACCTTGTTGTTTCCTCTGTGAGCCTTGTCTATGTTGTCCTTGTTGGCTAAACATACAGGGCCAACACACCACACTTTTTGCCCTGTCACCTTCTTGTACTCTTCCACATACTCTGCTTCCAATTCTTGAAAACTATTCACTACCACCCCATAAGCTTCACTTTCACTTTCCCTCACTTTCTCGCGAAACTTTTTTATTTCGGGGTGCGTGTAGTTACTACTAAACGACGCCGGGAGCTGGGATCTTGTCAATTCGATTCTGTCTGGTAAACCCGGTACAACAAATGGATCCGAATCCGAAAAATTCTGGTAGATTCTAGAATGACGAAGAATGTGATTGCAAAGCAGAGTGAAGCAGTTAGTCCCATCGAATAAGATTCTGGGAAGTCCAAATTTTTTGGCCACATCAGCCACACATGGGATGTTTCTATCTGAAATTATGCAGATTGGGGTGGGTTGAAGGGTTTGAAGGGAGTGTTCAAGTGGGTTTTGCAACATAGAAATGGCGTTGACGAAGTTGACTTGATGATCCATGGAAGGCACAGTGTCTAAGCTTTCACATCCATGAGGGAGGCCAGCTTGGGTGTTTGGGAAGGGAAAGACATGAAGGTGAATGGGAGAGGCAGATAATTGGGTGTCTCTGTTGATGGAGGCTCTGATACGAATGGCATTAAGGGGTGTGGTGAGGATGGTGACCTTGACGTTTTGGCGAGCAAACAATCTAGCAAGGTCCACCATGGGAAGAAGATGGCCAGGAGCCATTAAGGGTATGAAAACAAAGTGGGTGGATGAAGGTATTAGAGTATATGGTAGTATGTTATTGTATTTGATTTAATTTGTATATTGTGCTGAGGTGTCCTGTTTGTTAGCTCTGCTGTACAGCTGTCCATAGGGATTCATTTTCTGTTAGCATATTCCTCTTCTAGAACATTTCATTGTGTACTATATAGTCTGTACTGTAATTCTGAAATGATGAGCCAAATATTATATTCATTTTACTTTTCTCATATGGTATCAGACCTTTGATCCAATGGCCACTGATAGCTCGTCCTCTTCTTCCCTCACTAGCACAGTAGTCTCTCTTTCTGGCTCCAAATTTGACCCACATCTTGTCTCTATCAAGCTTAGTGAGGATAATTATCTTCCATGGCGTCAACAAGCCATGGCAACGATCCGAGGCCACAAACTTCAGAGATTTTTGTTGGGAAGCCATGCTATTCCCACTCGTTTTGCTACTCCAGAAGCTGCTGCGAAGGGTGACTTTACTGAAGAGTTCTTGGCTTGGGAGCAACAGGATCAACTCTTACTCTCCTGGTTGCTTGCTTCCATGTCCGACGGAATGTTGACTCGTATGGTGGGATGTGAATATGCTCATCAAGTTTGGGAGAAGTTGGAGACCTTCTTTGCTTCTCAGACTAAGGCTCGAGTCATCCAACTCAAGACGCAATTCCGCAATCTCAAAAAGGGATCAATGTCTGTGAGTGAATATCTTCTTAAACTTAAGAAAACTATTGATTGTTTATTTTCTGTGGGCTGTACTGTTTCAGAGGCAGATCATATTGAGGCTATCCTTGAGGGATTGCCTGAAGAATATACATCATTTATTGTTTCAGTGACCTCTCGCCAAGAACCTTACACAGTGGTGACGCTAGAGAGTCTTCTTTTAGCTCAGGAAGAGAGAATAGAGAAATTTAAGAAAGATCTTAGTCCTACCTTGAGTGCTAATATTGCACAAGCTTCTGCTCAAAAATCATCTCCCAAACCTATGTCTTCTCCTTCCCAAAGCTCTCAAACACAACCTAGACAGTTTCCCAACAATCCCAGACCTCAAAATTTTAGAGGAGCATATCGTGGCAGTGCTTCTCGTGGTCGTGGTGGTCGGTTTTCTGCTAATCATAGCAAACCTCAGTGTCAGGTGTGTGGTAAGTCAGGCCATATGGCCTGGCAATGTTATCATAGGTTTAACCAAAGCTTTGTGAGTCCTTTTGCTTCCCAAACTCGTGCTCAGTTTCAGAATTTTTCTACTGCTCCAATGCAAGCTATGATGGCTTCTCAGCACCCATTGCCTTATGACTCTTCTTCCTCATGGTATCCAGACACTGGAGCCACTAATCACATTACTTCTAATATGGGTGTAGTTGGTAATTCTTCTGAGTATGCAGGTTCTGAACAAATCCATCTAGCTAATGGCACAGGTATTCCTATAACTCATGTTGGTTGTGCTAAAATGCAGTTACCTAATTCTGTGTCTTTTCCTCTCACTCCTATTCTTCATGTTCCCCAATCCTCTAAAAATTTACTAAGTGTTGCTCAATTCACTCGTGATAACCCTGTCTTTTTGAGTTTCATTCTCACTCTTGTTTCCTCAAATCTCAGGATACCAAGAGGACTTTACTCAAGGGCACTGTTAAAGATGGGTTGTATTGCTTTGAAAATCTTGCTGTGTTTCCTGCTGCTTCTCCTAAACAAGCTTTGATCACTCAGTCTCAGTCATCTCATTGTTCTCCATCTTTCTTTTCTATTTGGCATTGTAGACTTGGGCATCCCTCTTTTCCTATTGTAAACACTGTCTTACGATCTTGTAATTTTCCTCCACTTAATAAAAATTCTCTTCCATTTTGTCATTCATGTAGTCTTGGTAAAATTCATAAACAACCTTTTGCAGATTCTCAAAGCATTTATTCTCAACCTTTAGAATCAATTCACACTGATGTCTGGGGTCCTGCAGCCACAACTTCATCTAATGGCTATTCCTATTATGTGCATTTTACTGATCATTATACCCGCTTTACATGGCTTTATTTTTTGAAAAAGAAATCAGATGTTGCAAGTGCTTTTGAAAACTTTAAAACTCTTGTTGAAAATCAGTTCAACTACAAAATTAAGGCTCTCCAGTCAGATGGAGGGGGTGAATTCATTGCACTCAATTCCTTTTTAGCTTCTCATGGCATTAAACATCGTATGTCTTGTCCTCACACTCCAGAACAAAACGGTTTGGCAGAAAGAAAGCATCGCCATATTGTTGATATGGGTCTTACTCTTTTAGCAAACGCTTCCATGCCTCTTAAATATTGGGATGAAGCTTTTTCCACTTCTGTTTTCTTAATTAATAGGCTTCCCACTCCTGTTCTTAGTCATAAATCACCTTTTGAAATGCTTTTTAATCATGCCCCTGACTATAGTTCTCTTAGAGTTTTTGGAAGTACTTGTTATCCTAATCTGAGGCCATATACTGCTAATAAATTACAGTTAAGATCAGTTAAGTGCACATTTATTGGATATAGTCCCAAACATAAAGGCTACAAATGTTTAAGTCCTCAAGGTCGAATTTACATTTCACGAGATGTTATTTTTGATGAAAATAGCTTTCCTTTTTCTCCAAAATCATCTTCTGTTTCTATTGCGCCTTCTGCTGTTCACTCTGAGTCTAATTCTTCTACTGTCAATGCTTTACCTTCTTTGCCTCTTGTTCACTCTCCAACTGCCTTTAACACAAACACTGAGTTATCTGTTTTACCTAATGCTTCTTTTGCTAGTGATGATCTTGTTCAGGATACTCATGATGCTGCTGATTCCAGATCCACTGCCTCTTCCTCTACACGTTCCATGTTGCCTACTTCACCACAGTCCAGTCCTTCTTCTACCAGAGATATGCTTCCCCAAACCTCACCAAATTCTCTCATTGCTTCACCAAATACTGAGCCTCTTCATCCCACTTCTCCTATACAAATCCTACCAATTATCTCTACTCACCCTATGGCAACCAGATCTCGTCATGGCATTTACAAACCTAAGGCTTACTTGGCAGCAGTAGAACCAGTTACGGTCAAAGAGGCTTTACAATCACCATCATGGAAATCAGCTATGCAATGTGAATACCAAGCTCTCATTCAAAATCAGACTTGGTCCTTGGTTCCGTTGCCTCCAGGAAAAGACCCCATTGGCTGTAAGTGGGTTTTCAAACTCAAAGAAAATGCTGATGGGTCTTTAAATAAGTACAAAGCACGATTGGTAGCAAAGGGATTTCTTCAGCAGCCCGGATTTGATTTTAATGAGACCTTTAGCCCTGTAGTGAAGCCAGTCACAGTGAGAGTTGTCCTTACTCTTGCTTTATCTCGTGGTTGGCAATTAAGGCAATTGGATGTGAACAATGCCTTTCTCAATGGCACTCTCGCTGAAGAAGTATACATGCTACAACCTCCAGGATTTGAGCAAGGAGATACCAATACAGTTTGCAAGCTTCACAAATCGATTTATGGACTTAGACAGGCTCCCAGGGCATGGTTTGACAAATTAGCCTCTACTCTACAGGTTTTGGGGTTTGTTCATGCCAAGTGTGATCATTCTTTGTTTATCAGAAAAACTGCCAGCTCCCTTACATACTTTTTGGTATATGTAGATGACATTATCATCACAGGGAGCGATAACAAAGAGGTCCAATATCTTATCTCTTGCTTAAATAAGCACTTTGCATTGAAAGATCTTGGAGAACTTCATTACTTCCTGGGAATTCAGGTTCATAAAACTCCAGATCATGGTCTCCAGCTCACACAGACTAAGTACATTACTGATCTTCTTAGAAGAACTCGAATGGAGGATGCTAAGCCACAGTCAACTCCAATGGTAGCTGGCACTAAACTACACAATGATGGCACTGATTATTTTACTGATGTTAAACTATACAGATCTATTGTAGGTGCTTTGCAATATGCTTGCATCACTAGACCTGATATCACTTTCTCTGTGAATAAAGTGTCACAGTTCATGCACATCCAATTGCCTTAATTGCCAACCACGAGATAAAGCAAGAGTAAGGACAACTCTCACTGTGACTGGCTTCACTACAGGGCTAAAGGTCTCATTAAAATCAAATCCGGGCTGCTGAAGAAATCCCTTTGCTAGTGATTTCATAATCGAGAGCAGAGGAAGCAGTACACAAAGACGCATCCGAAACTCGATTATTATTAGTATATTATTGATGAAGCTTTTAGTCCAATCGTGCCAAGAAGAAATAGAACTTGCAATATTAGCCGTTGTAATTGTCAATTTAATATTCAAGCCAAGCTCTTCTCAATAGTGTACTATTTAGTCCACAAAAAGGACTAATTAGTATATCATTATGATTGTTTAGGGATTAAATTGTGCATTTTAATCTTTCCAAGACCGAGTTGTAAGCTCGGTGAACTTGAGACCGAGTTGTCAGCTCAGTGATCTTTCAGGGACCATATTGTTTGTTTACTCAAAATATTAAAAGAATTATATTTAGGCAAAAGTATCTTTTCAGTCTTCAAACTTTAAACCAATTGTCAATTTTGTCTTAATGTTTTTTTACAGTTAACTTCGTCCCAAATATTTCACATTTTGGTCAATTGTATAATTTGCTCTTATTTTAGTTATATATTAATGACAAATTCTATGTCTCTAATGACATGTAATGTAACGTTGATAGAAAATGAAACTCAAATTTTAATATAGAATGAAATTAGCAACAAAAGAATATTAGGGACGAAATTAAAAGTTGATGAAAAGTTTAGGGACGAAATTGACAGCAAGAAAACATTGGATACAAAATTGAAAGTTGATGTAAAATTTAGGGACAAAAACGATACGTTTACCTTCTATTTACTCATTATATTATAATACAATGTCGCAATTTTGCAGCACCAATATAATATGATATGGCCAAATGAATAAAATAATACGATGTGGCAACTTAGGGAGCAAACTCTCTTCATAGATTTATCCAAAGGGAGCTTTTAATGGAAATGGATCCTCTCCATTTACCTTTTTCACCATTTCTCTCTATTTTGTCGAATTCTTGCCATTAAAGTCATCTAATGACATCAAATGTTGCCATGTCGCCCTCAAGACACGTAGAATGCAGGATAGAGTAAACGAGGAACAAAAATGTTGCGATTGTTAAACAAAAACTTCAATGTTCAAAATCACTTTCATCATCTTTATTTTTTTTTACTTTTAACAATAATAAAATCGAATGATCATAAACAATCACCTCTAATTTTGATATTTTAGCTATCTGTCATTTTCTAAATGATCAATATATATGGAATAAAAGTTCTCCTAATAGTATACATTTAAAAAGAGGCAAGAAGATCAAATGTGTTGTAAGATAAAGCCACCAAACCCACCAATGTCTGAATTGATATTCTAAGGAACTACTCCTGTTTGAAAATAGCTTTCGGTCCAGTGTGAAGAAACAAATGCCAAAATATAACTTCGGAGAAAGATTGAAAAATTCTAGTAAGACATGTTGAATGCATTGTTTTGGGCCATTATAAACAAGACAATGGATTAAGTCGGGTTAACCCGCTCAACTCAATAAAAGTATCTTTTTTTTTTTTTTCTAAAATTGCAACCCGTATTACTCCATTTTAGAAACTCGATCGAAAGTGTCGGGTTAGATCGGATTGGTTAGTGATTTTACACTCCCTATATATCTAGAATGGTGCTCCATTCGAAATAAAAGGTTGACATTACTCGATGTCGTTGGATGACTTTAATGGTTAGCATTCAACAAAATAGAGAGAAATTGATAGGAGTAAAATCAAGAGTATCCAGAAAAAAAGATGATAAAGTGTAGAAAAACTCCCTAAGACGATGAAATTGGTACTCAAGCCTCATCCTCCAGGCTCCAAGCAAGCTTCCTAGCCGGACATTGGTGGAAGAACGCTGGAAATGAGAATTCCTCCTCCAAATTCAGCCATGGTAGTTGTAGAAAATGGAAAGAGATGAAGGTGGATGAAGAGGGGACGAGTATGTTGAGAGATGGTGAGTGAATGAGTTAATGATAGGGTTTTGTGAGTCTTATGGACCAAGAGGTGACTTGGGTCGGTTTAGGGACTTAGTTTCGAGTCTAAGGCTTAGTTTTCGGGTTCTATAAGTGAGAAACCGAGCTTGGCAAGTAGAATTACGAGTCAGCATAAAAAACAACGAAACTCGCCACCACAGTGCATGCCGGCGGACTTCCGACAGATTTCTCTGGTACCACTTAATAAAAAGCTCGTTTTGACCTCCATCTGACTCCGATTAACCTCCGGTGTGTCTCAAATTATTCCTAAGAGATTTTTCTACAAGAAAACTGCAATTGGAAGATAAAATTTGTAAAACATCAAGTCAAAAATATCAAAGATCTAACCCGAGAAAACTACACGTTTCGACAATAAAAGAGCAAAGTTGCAATTATGAAGTCTAGGCTCTAATTAACGTATGTAGAGGCCAAAACCACTCTAATTAGCTTATAAAAAATTTTAAAACACGCATAAAGACCACTAGATAGCATGGTATAAACTGGCTCGATCACCCCAATATTTTTCATTTTGAACAATGGTGTCCTTTTTTTCTAATTTTAGTTAAATTTTAGGGTAAATTACACTTTGGTACCCTGTGGTTTGACCCTATTTCACTTTGGTACCCTGTGGTTTGAAACTTGACACTTTGGTACCATGTGGTATTCTCCTTTAACACTTTGGTACCCTTTGGAGCTATTTTGTAATTTTAACCATAACAAATTTTGCAAAAATTACATATTGACCCCAAAAAATTTTCAAAAAATTACAAATAGGTCCCTGGATACATATTATATAGGGACTAAAATGAAAAATTTAAAATTTTTTTGGGGTCAATATGTAATTTTTGTAAAATTTATTATGGTTAAAATTACAAAATAGCTCCAAAGGGTACCAAAGTGTTAATGGAGAATACCACANTATATAAAAAACAGAACACAGAATAGCAAATTATAACTATCTTTTATCACCTAATGTATATAGTTATTTAAACTTTACAGAAAATTAGTGATTTAGCTACAACTACTTTATATGGATAATAATATCCACTTTCCTTAATAATTAAACAGTAATAAAAAAATCATTATTGAAAATCATTAAACAGTAATCACCTGTGTTAGATGTTTTGTACATTCCTGTCTTTGACCAAAAAGAAAATGGTTACAGATCATCACTTTAAAAAATGGTTAAAATTAAAGATTAAATATATTATTTAGCAGGTATAATTAAATCAAGTGACATTCATAAAGCAAGAAAAACTCAACATAGAAAATTTAAAAGTCAATTGAATTTAGCTTAACTTTATTTGTTATGATAGCACGGATAAATAGAATATGATCTTTTTCATATCTAATTTCATTAAGGAATTCCAACATTGAAACTTATTATTATTATTTTATTACAGCCTAGCATCTTGAAATATTCAAACAAAGAAAAAAATAGTAGTTACCAAAAAAAGAAAAAAATACACATAGTCATAAAAAAAAGTACAAAATTAAATGTTGGGCTAATGTCGTTCTTTATTGATGTCATTGTTTGCAAATATCGTTTTTGGTAATTAATTTCATTGTTTGATAGAGTCGTTGTTCTACAATCTAACCCTAAAATTATTAACCTATATATATGTGTGTATTATGCTTATGGTATAACAAGTTACCTTTACTTCAGAGTCTTTGTAGAGAGCAAAGAGTTTCATAAAGCATACATGGAAGACGAAGATCATGAGGCTCAAGATTCTTCGTTGACAAAGTTTTTGGCTGATATATCTATTCCTATCAAATCAATGGATTACCAAAAGGACAAAGGTATAAACTCTTATAAATTGTCAATGTTTTGTTCTGCATTCTTCTAGCAATTTAAAGTATTAGAAAATTAAATTGACTTAAAGATTATCAAATTGATAAGAAAATCAAATTAAAAGTATGATGAAGTTTGTGTGATTAAAATTAAAAGTATTATCATATGATTAAGGTTTATCATATTAAATATATATATATACATATGTGTGCATTTTAAAAGAATGAGTGCATTTGTATATGATTTTGTTTTTGACAATGGTTGAATTAGATAATATTAACTATATGTGAATCAATATTATGTTACATTGACTAATGTCTATCAATTGTATTAGATGGCGAGGCATTAGTGGGTCATGAAAGGCCCTTCCTTTCTCTTGGGTTCCCCTTCAACAATCGGCGACTTCTCTCTTGTGGCCGCAATTTTATCAGATGAGGGAATATGGAGCACCCAGGCTTGAAAGTTCAATTGCTCGCCGTGAAAATATTAAAATTATTCTATTTAATTATAAATAGGCCAAAGTCTCAAATTGTTCCTTTATGTATGTGGTAGATTTCAAGTTGATCTCTAACATTTTATTTGTTTCATATTCGTCCTACATGTTTTCATATTATTTCAAATTGGTCTAAAACTTACTTTTAAGATACAATTTGACCTAATTTGTCAGTGATCTTAATCAGTGATCTTAGCACATATATTATTTCGAACTCATTGCATTCAGACTTGAAACGAGAGATATAACTAATTTTACATGTTTGATTGTGAAACTAGTTATCCACTTTAAACAAGGTAGAGAGAGAATTTTAAACAAGGTGGTAAGACAACACCCTCCCTAGCACCGATAGTATGACTAGACAAAATATTAAGCAATGAGGATGGGGGGTTAGAAACCCACCCAATAGGACCCATACTCGTATCAGACAAGGTGGTAAGACAATCAGCTGTCAAGTTAGCGGACCTAGGGATCCACTTAAAACAACAACCATAAATAGTACTAGAAACATAACTAATGTCTTCTAAAATAGCATCACATTTCCAATCAGGGCAACATGCCTCACCAGTAGCAGCTTTAACTAAGGAAAAGTTATCAGAATCGAAACAACAGTCTTTCAAGTCAAGAGATTTTAGCAATTTGAACATCTTTCCTCAGAGCAATAGCTTCACTCATAAAAGAGTAAGAAGCATGAACCTTAAAGGCAAGCCTATCGAGCATAGTACCAAGGTTATCTCTAATAATAATACCAATTCCAGCCCTGCCATCTTTTTCGAATGCACTGTCAACATTAATTTTGAGGTTGTTACCTGAAGGAGCACTCCAGCAGGATTGGTTTCTAGATTCAGCAGACTCAAAAGAATTACCAGAATCGGTCCAGCCATTAGATTGCCAAAATTCATCTAGGTCCCTGATCGGATTACACATAGTTCCAATGGGGAGAGGCAACCTATTATCAAACACACAAGAGCATCTAGCTTTCCAAACATGCCAGCAAATCATTCCAATGAGAGCCTTAGCATAATCAAACAAAGAAGAGCTAGAAAAATACTCATAAAGCCAAGTATCAAATCTGCTAATGTTATCAACATTAATTTTAGCCAGAATAGTTCCCATCTGCTGAAAAAACCCATTTAAGCTCATCAGGTTTACTTCTAATAGGGAACTGGACACTCTTAATAGCATCAATTTCATGTGTTTCCAGCCAATGTTCCGCAATCAATAGTTCCCAAGAGTTATTGAACATGAACTCACCAACCAGATTGTCTTCCATAGCCTCAATAGGAACAGAGGAAGAGAGTTTAAAGTTAGGAAGGTTAGGAATCCACGGGTCTCTACAAGCATTTAGAAAATCCGTGTGGGAAAGTTATATGTTTTTCGTATAAGGAACTTTATCATAAGAGAGAAATCATATGGTAAAATTCCTTTATATGTGTGTCATAAGTTCCTTATATGTAATTTAGCATTTAGAAAATCTGTGTGATTAGAAGAACCTTATGGTAAAGTTCATAATTTTACTTATATGTTTTTCATAATTTTACGTAATTTCATAAATTTTCTAGATCAAGCATAATTTTACTCTTAGATACATCTTTTATGGTCCCATATTTCATGAAGCCCAATATTTTCTACGGCTCAAGTCGTGTGAAAATATCAGTTATAATAATCTATTTAAAGAAAAAAAAGTAAATTTTAAATCTAGAGTTATTTTTGTCTTATTCATTTGACTCTTACTCATTAATGCTTTATCATGACAATTTTGACTATTTGAAACATAAAATCTAAATCTTTGTGGATAACAATTAGTTTAGTTGAAAAGAAATTCACTATAACTTATAAGGTTGTGAGTTTTATTTCCGTTGTCGATATGAAAGCCTTGTTTGTAGAGGGTTTATAAGTATCTTTATAAGTGTTCATAGAGCCTAAAAATGTGTTATGGTCTTGGTGAAATCTTGGAACTCAACTCATCCAAACTTTTTATGATTAATAAATAAATAAATACATAAAATATGAGTCTCACTCTCATAAAATGTTTTCGGTAATAAAATTTATGGTTTAAGCCTATGAAGCATGGACACTGACACGGACACGTGACACGACACGGACATAGACACAGCGACATGCCAAACTTTCAAAATTACACGACACGACACGGCATATATTTATATATAAAAATAATCAAATATTTATAATTTTTAATGAAAAATTAAAAAATTACAATTTTTATTCATAATATATGTCATATCTATTATTATTTTATTTTTTCTGTCATGTTAAAGTTATAAAAAATTGATTTATATTCTAAAATTTATGAATATGTGTCGTTCGGTGTCGTACGGGTGTCGGACACTGACACGTGTCTGACACGGCGATACGCCCTCAAAATGAAGTGTCCATGCTTCTTAGGTTTAAGCAGATGTATTACTTTGAGTATTTTCCATTGTGTCCTAGAAATTAATGTTAAGTCATAATTTTTTTTTGGTATAAATGTTGTGTGTCATAGTTCCATTTGTTGGAAGAACTAATTAGAAGCATCCTTGTTAGTTATTGGGTGAATCTCTTATTACTCTTACTCTTCGTCATTAATGTCCTACATCCATGGCTTCTTTTTCATTTATTTTAGATTGGTTAAAGTGCACTTTTGGTCTTATAAATTTTGTTTAGGTTTCAATTCGATCTCATAAACTTTTTTTGTTTCACTTTTGGTCTCATATATTTGGAAACCAATGCGCATTTGGTTCTACATCACTTTTTCTCAGGTTGCGGAATTGGTCGCATATCTTTGCAAAAAGTTTCACTATCAGTCCCATCTGATAAAAAAAATATGAGACTAGCTCTACACTTGACTCAAAGATATGTGACCAATTTTGCAACTTGACCAAAAGATATAAGATCAATTATACAATCTGACCAAAATATATGAGACCATTTCTGCAATATGACCCAAAGATATAGAACCAAAACTGCAATACAGGACCAAATCTGCAACCTTTTGCAAAGATATGAGACCAAAAGTGCAACAAAATAAGTTAGGAGATCAAATTGAGACATGAACAAAAGTTATAGGACCAAAAGTGCACTTTGACCTTTTAGATTTTAAAAATGGAAGGAACGAAACAATGGGCTGTAGGAACAAAATGGAAGGTTTGAATTCGCATGATAATATGGGTGAGTCATAGGGATGGCTGAGAAAAACGTTAATATTTTGGATGATCGAGCTTAAACACAAATTCAATCCACAAAAGAAAAAAATAATGATAAATTAAAAAGTGTATTGAAATTTGTAATCTAGTAATTTTGGAGAGGATTTGGGCAATTTCGTGGTGGGAGCAAAAAGTGCTTATAAAAGCAGCGATTGTACCAACAAGTGTTTGGTGTCGTGGTTAGGCGAGCTACATCCTGGGGAGAGGACCCAAGTTCAATCCCTAGAGTCGACATTGTTGGGAGGGCTCTAACCATTTTGTCTCTGACGCCCGAATGAGATTAGTTTTCGCTTAGACCGTTACACGGGTAGGTGGGGGATACCCATGACTTAACCGAATGGGATTAGTTTTCGCTTAGACCATTACACGAGTAGGTGGGGGATACCCATGACTTAACCAAAAAAAAAAAGAGATTGTTGTGGCCGTCGTTGGTGCCGTTGAGTTTCAGTTTGGTCCCTGAATTTTTTGGATTTACAAAAATGGCCCAATCAGGTGACGTGATGACTGGCAGCAGACCATATTTGCAAAATTGATAACAATAGAAATCAATTTTTGTGTGTGTAAAAATCAAATTTTGAAACGGTGCGTTTGGATCCCCGAGCTGGAAAATATGGCGTTAAGAAGAATATCCCCAAATGTGTTATAGATGTTGATGAGAAAAATATATGAAAACCAAACTTGACTTCTTTGTTAATTTCTCTCTGTGACTGTGTGTTTTGGCCTTTTGGGGATTGTTATGTTTATGTAAAGAGAGAGCAAGTTAAGAGGGAAAGCAAAAGAGTTCAATTAATGATCGGGTCAGTTTATAACATACATTCTAGAGGCATTAGAATGTGTTTGGTAGTATTTTATAACCTAATTTAGGTAATTAGACCTCAATATATGATTATTGTTGCATCTAGGTCACAATTGCATTTTGAACTTTTTATCGATATTTAGTGTAATTGTTTTGGGTTTTCAGATATTAATTGCATCCATCTTATCTCTTGAGCTTTTACATGTTTTCCTTGATGCAATTCTAGATATTGAGAAGCCAAAGACCCGATGATTCAAGTGGAAGAAGGCCCAGAATGAAGCGAAATCGAGCTGAGACTAAATCACATACTTTTTTATAAGTGCAGAGCATTGAGCCGCCATTGAGCCTGCGACTCAACAATGGCTCAAAGTCGAAAGTTGCAAATTTCCAAACTGTCTCGTCGAAACTCACAAATTTGGCGAGCTGTCAGTGAAAATCCCAAAAAATCTGCACTAAACTTGAAATTTTGGACCCGACCCCTTTATTTTAACTTATATATATAACCCAAATACCCACTCATATGACCTAAAAGTTAACCTAAATTTTGACCCAACTCAGCTCCATTAAGTAAACACTCATTTAGTCCCTCATTTAGGTGATTTTCCATTCATTATTTCTATTTCTCCCTCTCCCTCTCACCTTCACCATTTTCATCCTCTACCATCCATGGTCATTTCTGAAGGAAGGGAGCTCGGCTTCAGTGCTTCTCCACCGATTAGCGGCTAGACTTCATGCTTGGAGTACGGACAATGAAGCTAGAGCATCGAGTTTTCACCGACAGGGAGTTTCTACTTCTATTTTCTCTTTATACCTTACCATTCTTGTTAGTTGTTGAACTAAGTTGGAATTTCTGACATAGTTGAGATTATATATGGATTGTGCTTCTTAAGCTTGGATTATTTGTATCACTTGTTGACTCAATAATTCAATAATCTTAGTTGTAAGGTTTATCGTGTTTGTGATGGTTGTATGATAAACTTAGTTGTTGATTATATAATGAGTAAACTCCCAAACTGGTCCCCGAATTATTGGGTCGCTGACAGATTGGTCCCTGATTTATGGAAATTGACAAATAGGTCCCCGAATTTTACTAACGTTAGTCAAATTGGTCCCTGAAGCCGTTAACTGCTGACGTAGCACGTNCCAGTTTGGGAGTTTACTCATTATATAATTGTCAATTGAACTTATTTTGACTAATTTGATGGGTGATTAGTTAACTAGGACTGATTGGTCGCTTTTTAAGAGGTAATTAATTGGGTTAATTAATCTACTCTGAGTTTTCATAGTAATGTGGATTTGGTCCTTGTTCATGAGTTCTCTATGATATTTGTAGTTCGATGATAGTCGAATCAGTTTCTAACTCCAAGTATTCCATAAATTTTTATCTTGTTTTATAGTTTTCTCTCGCATTCAGTTTAGTCCCTGAGTTGTAGTTTTCATCTAATTCTTAAACAAACACATTTTTACTGGCATTTTATTAGTTTGTTTATAGTGTTATAGCCAATTCAATCTTGTTTTACACTTAGAATCACCAGAACTCCACATACTTGAGTCTCTTTAAGAACCAACCCGACGAATAACATTGTATTACACATTTTTTGCCAGTCCCTTTGGTGCGCATCACGACGTGCGCGATCTCTCCATAAATCACAATGGGCTCCCCAACTAGTTCAAAAGACTCTCACTCGGCAAAAATGGTAAAAATTAAATGCCAACACTTAATTAGAAGATAGGTACAATAAACATATCCTAATTAATCATTTTGATCCCTTAAAATTTTATTAAAATGGAAGAATAAAAAAATATATATCCATAAATAAAAAAAAGAATACAAAATAACATTGTAAAATTTTCTTTCCTTTCTTAATGTTGTATTGTTTAAATTTTTCACGAAACTAATTATTTATTAGCT
Organism: Chamaecrista fasciculata; assembly: GCA_003254925.1. Classification (NCBI taxonomy): domain Eukaryota; kingdom Viridiplantae; phylum Streptophyta; class Magnoliopsida; order Fabales; family Fabaceae; genus Chamaecrista; species Chamaecrista fasciculata. The sequence continues at coordinate 28,507 of QANZ01010356.1, forward strand.
GCAATTACTTTAAACTGGTAATTATATTCACTTTTTACTATAATTAAATAGCTCTAAAAAGTAATCATTTTTCTTATCAAGCATACTTAAAAATAATTACTAATAGTCTAATCATTACTTTGATAAAGGAGGCTAAAATTCTAGATTCGATTGTTTAGTAATCATAATTAAACCAAGGGAAATGACCTTTTTCTGCATGTGTGATGATGGCACTAAGCAAAATTAAAAGGTCAACTGAATTTAGCTTAACAACATGTGTTAAGATCTCAATTTAAAAAAAAAAAACACAACATGTGTTAAGATATAGCATCAACCAAAACCGATCTTTTCTATGCTTAATTTCACAATGGATTCTAACATTGAAAGACATCTATAAATCACTAGCAAGTATTGTTGGAAAATCACGGGGTGCGCAGCGGAAGCGATAATGAAAAATTTAAATAAAAGGGCGCAAAACAAACTTGTGATTTCCCTACGGATCCGCTAGCAGGATTTAAACCGGTGAAGGAAGAAGTATACCTCAATGTTTCAATCGGCCCTGTTTGCATGTTGCGACTCTGGGAAGTCCACTCCAAGTGTCCTTCCTCTGCCGGTGATCCACACGAACAGTTTGTTGTCACCAAGGTGCTAGCCTTCAGTTCTTTTCTCCAAAAGAACTCGGGACTCCAATCTACGATTTCTTGAACTTGAAGAACAATTCTTGAATCAAGAGTGATGGTGGTGCCAAGAACAACAAGAACTCCTTCTTGTTTTCTCTCTCAAAAACTTAATTAGAATGCAAGACGATTTTCTCTCTTTTGTTTTGAGGAACTCGATTTGCTTCTCTCTCTACAATTAGGGAGCTCAAAAATTTTCTCTCTCTAGGAAAATTCAAGTGACCAAGTCGACTTGCCCTAGGTCCTTTTATAGAGTTGAGAATTTGATAATTATAATTTAGGGAATCTCTAAATTAGTGGATTATCAAATCATAGAATTATAAAAATACAATAATATCATAATTTTATGACTTGAATTCTTAATTAAAATATTAACTTAATATCTTAATTGAATTCAAAATGCAATCTTTGAGAATCAAAATGGAAGATCAAATCTTCCTCCTTGTTCCCCAAGCCATGCGCCTTCCCCTCTCCTTTATTAGGAATTTAATAAATCAAAATAACATTATTAACTTTTAGGAAGTTATAACTAACTTATATATTTCCTAACAATATTGAATTAAGATAATACCCTATTATCTTTAATTCAAAATTTGAATCTTGAAATCAAAATCATATCTTGAATTCAAATTCAAATCATGNCTCGATTTCCTGAGTTAGTCCCATTTTCTTGAGTGGCCACTCTTTCCTTGGACAGACTCATCGAGGGCGCCAGTTAAATATCTCTCAGCTTAATGAGGGACAAAATTCCATCTTGGTCAACCACATTCCTCAGCACTGTAATCAACCAAACCCGTACCTAGCATGTATGGCTACCCTGCTACGGGCAACGTTGGACTAGGCCAAAGTCTGACAACTACAACGCCGGAATAGTCAAGACCTCAGGTCTAAGGCATCGTGACAGGTGTACAGGAGAGGCTAGCTAATGACTAAACCCATGCAGGACTCTCCGGGTGGGTCCAGCAACTCGTAACCCTTTACTTATTGCACCATGACTCTCGTAAAGCATCTAGTGCATGTATCTCTATACACCGAGGTCATGCTGGTCTTAGTTCATTTCAAGTTCCCACTTGAATGAGCGACCAGGGACAGTTTAGACTAATTATCACATAATTAATCAGGGATTGTTATTATAGTAAACATGCTAATAATATGATAACGACTCAATTTATCATCCATAATTTAGTCAATCGATATGTTCACACATATAAAATGATTGGCTCTAGGGTATAATCTCCATCAAGTATTTAGTTATGGCTTAGAATCTAGAAATGTTAAAAAAAAACATATAGTCATGAAAATAGTACGTAATTTAAATGGACTAATGTTGTTGTTTACTAATGTCGGTGTGATTAATAATGTCGTTATTTATTAATGTCGTTGTTTTGTAAAGTCGTAGTTCAACAACCTAACCCTAAATTTACTCACCTATATATATGTGTGTATTATCCTTATGGTATCACAAGTAAGCTTTCAAAGTCTTTGGATCAGAGAGATCATGGAGTTTCATAAAGCCTTTGGAGAATTTGGAGAAGATGAAGATCAGGATATTGAAAATGTTCCAAGGGCACAACTTTTAGCAGATTTATCCACTTCTATCAAATCAATGAGTTACCAAGAAATTTGTTCTTTGTACCAAAAAAAATGAAGAAGATGATGATGAAGAACAAATGGAAGAGCCATTTGAATTGAACTTATCAATAAGGATGGATGGTTGTCTCTCTCTTTCTCTTCTCTCTCCTCTCTCTCTCTCTTTTGAGAATTAGAGTATGAGTATCAATTTTGTTTGGTTTTTTGGTATTAACACCTCATTTGGCCTGAGAGAAAACAATCAAAGGGCCTATTCTGGTAATTTTATACTTAAACCCTAATTGTCTCACTCAAACACCTCTCATTCGTCTCACCTCAATTAGCTTATGTCATCCACACCTTCTTTTCTCCATCTTGTCTCCACATCAGAGGAAGAAGACACGCACACATGGCTGAAAATGGGGAGAAAACACATCGTGGTATAATGAAAACCACTATTGTTTTCAAGCATGACAAACGCACACATGGCTGGAACTTGGGCCGGGTGTAGTACTAAGTCTGAGGGTGTAGTACTAAGCCTGAATATATCAAAATGTATATCCTTTAGTACATGATAAGAACTAATAACACGTATATCATTTGGATTTGTCATTGACTAAATTTGTATTTCAATCTTTCATGGATCGGGTTGTCAACTTGATAATTTTTCGAGGACTGAGTTTTTCTTAATCACGTATTAATGAAAATTGATTAATTTATCCAAAAATCTATGAGGGATTTACCTTATAGATGAGGATTAGGAGACTTGAACCACTACATTAGCCTATATTCTTCTTATCTTGGCTTGTTAAAATATTCAAGGTGATCCAATCACCGTTCATTATGTCGTAAACTTCTTTTTTAAGTCCCTGTTGGTTTTGTGTTATGGTAATGTCCATTTATGATGTATCCCCTATGGAATATTTAACCAATGCATCTGTTTTTTCTGTTGTTTTAATTTATATACATGTTATAAATAGTGCTCCAATTTTCTTATTAACCAGTTCTTTAGCATTTCATCCTCAACTATAATCCTATATATTTTCTCTTGATTAGTAAATTTTAGGAAGATTATGTATAATTCCCTAATCTTGTTTGATCCCTTCATTTTGATTTATCTCTTGTTTGTTTGTTTGTCTTTTTCTTCTTTTCTTTTCTTTTTCGTGTTGAATAGTTTGCGTGTTATGTGTTTGGGTGGCTTTACTTCATGACAGACGAAGTGTCATTAATTCCAAAGAAAAAAGAAACTTTTGTCACCTGTTTGAAATTCCAACATCTTGTTTGGAGATGAGATTATTCTTTTTATGTATTCATTTTCAATAAAAATGCAGGCAATACTTCCTCACGTCATTTTGCCCGTGTTTTTTTTTAAATAATTCGAAGATTTAGTTTAAATTTATTTGTTTGTGAAATATTCATTTTATTTAAAAAAATGGGACGATAAATAATAATAACAATAATAGTAATAATAAAAAAGCAGTATTTGGTTTCTTTCCTTTTAAATCCTAGAAGAAGCGTCATCAGATCTCTCAATTCGAAAATTGTTTTAATTATTTTTTTTAAAGTTTTATGTAACAATTTGGTGGGTACACCTTTTCAACGTTATAAACGACATTTTCTCTCTAGAATGTCAGGTGTGATAGTTTAGCAATTCTGTTAGAGATAGTTTGAGAGTAAAGCTCAATATTAAAATTATTATTGAAAAATAAAACGGCCTTCATTTGAATTAGTAATCCTTCCTTTGTATGTAAATAAAAATGAACTAGAATTTCCTCTAGGATGGGATAACACCTCCTAGGATAGATAATCGATATTTGCGTCATGAGNAAATTATTATTGAAAAATAAAACGGCCTTCATTTGAATTTTAGTAATCCTTCCTTTGTATGTAAATAAAAATGAACTAGAATTTCCTCTAGGATGGGATAAACCTCCTAGGATAGATAATCGATATTTGCGTCGTGAGTTATTTGGCAGATAATCCTCTCTGTGGATGAGGAGGATATATCTTAGGGTTTTCTCTCAGTTCACACACCTTCACTTGAGACACTATACCTTACACACAAATTGGACATTATACCCGAGCTTTTGTCTTCCTAGCCTATAAGCGATCCAAGGGGCTTCCCTCTGAGACATGTACTCTCCTAAAGTTGATCGTCAAGATCTCGCTTGAGTTGTTACTTATCATATGGGCAAGACTAATGTGAAACTAATTAACACTCCACATGGAATAGTTCACGTGATGGGTTCTCAATTTGAAAAGGCGTACCTTGATATTGTACCCATAGTAGACCCTAGGAGCCTACCCGAACAAGACACGTGAGAGCAAACGTGGATCTCATGCATATCATATTGCATTTAAACACGGATATAACTAAGGTGTTTTGCGAAAATGCCATCAGGTTGTATGGGCAACCCCCAACAAATATAGTGGTTGTACGTTTTTAAAATATCATTACAAGTAGGAAAATCATTTCGTGAAGGAAAAGAAGGTGTGAACGTTATGACGAAACTGGAGCACCACTGTTATGGGCACCACTGTGTCCAGAGACAGTGTTTTATGTAGTTTGTTTGGTTGTTTGGGCTTAGGACCCTTGTCATCAATAAAAACTAAAAAAAAAAAAAAATCACTTCCCTTCAAATTTAATTAATATGGGAAAATAGAAAAATACCTATAGATAAAAAATGGAATACAAAATAGCAAACTAAAACTATCTTTTATCACCTAATATATAGTTATTTAAACTTTACAGAAAACTAGTTATTTAGCTACAACTACTCTATATGGATAACAATATTCACTTTCCTTAATAATTAAACAATAATAAAAAAGTCATTTTTGATCTTATCAAGAATAACTAAAAATTGTCACTGATCATGATATTAAAAAAGGGTTAAAATTTAAAATTCAATATAATATTTGGCAGGTATAATAAATCAATAAAATTAAATCAAGGGACATTCATAAGGTTAGAAAAACTCCACATAGCAAAATTAAAAGGTAAGTTGAATTTAGCTTAACTTTATTTGTTATGATAGCATGCATAAATAGAAAATGATCTTTTTCACATCTAATTTCATTATGGAATTCCAAAAATGAAACACATTAGTATTTATTATGGCCTAGTGTCTTGAAATATTAAAACAAAGAAATTAAAAGAAGTACATATAGTCATAAAAAAGTACATAAAATTAAATGTTGAGCTGATGTCGTTCTTTATTGATGTCGTTGTATACGAATGTCGTTATTTACTAATATCGCTTCTACTAATGTCATTGTTTGGCAGAGTCATTCTATAATCTATCAAATCAATGGATTACCAAAAAGACAAAGGTATAAACTCTTATCAATTTTTAATGTTTTGTACTACATTTTCTCCTAGCAATTTAAAGTACTGGAAAATTAAATTGACTTAAAGATTATCAAAGACATAAATAATCAAATTAAAAGTGTGACAAAGTTTGTGTGTTTAAAATTAAACGTATTATAAGATGATTATGATTTACCATATCATATATAT
>QANZ01010356.1:34455-46566 GCA_003254925.1 Chamaecrista fasciculata
TGGATCTCATGCATATCATATTGCATTTAAACACGGATATAACTAAGGTGTTTTGCGAAAATGCCATCAGGTTGTATGGGCAACCCCCAACAAATATAGTGGTTGTACGTTTTTAAAATGTCGTTACAAGTAGGAAAATCATTTCGTGTAGGAAAAGAAGTATCACATCAGTGGCGTGAAGGAAAAGAAGGTGTGAACGTTATGACGAAACTGGAGCACCACTGTTATGGGCACCACTGTGTCCAGAGACAGTGTTTTATGTAGTTTGTTTGGTTGTTTGGGCTTAGGACCCTTGTCATCAATAAAAACTAAAAAAAAAAAAAAATCACTTCCCTTCAAATTTAATTAATATGGGAAAATAGAAAAATACCTATAGATAAAAAATGGAATACAAAATAGCAAACTAAAACTATCTTTTATCACCTAATATATAGTTATTTAAACTTTACAGAAAACTAGTTATTTAGCTACAACTACTCTATATGGATAACAATATTCACTTTCCTTAATAATCAAACAATAATAAAAAAGTCATTTTTGATCTTATCAAGAATAACTAAAAACTGTCACTGATCATGATATTAAAAATGGGTTAAAATTTAAAATTCAATATAATATTTGGCAGGTATAATTAAATCAATAAAATTAAATCAAGGGACAATATTCATAAGGTTAGAAAAACTCCACATAGCAAAATTAAAAGGTAAGTTGAATTTAGCTTAACTTTATTTGTTATGATAGCATGCATAAATAGAAAATGATCTTTTTGACATCTAATTTCATTATGGAATTCCAAAAATGAAACACATTAGTATTTATTATGGCCTAGTGTCTTGAAATATTAAAACAAAGAAATTAAAAGAAAAAGGTACATATAGTCATAAAAAAGTACATAAAATTAAATGTTGAGCTGATGTCGTTCTTTATTGATGTCGTTGTATACAAATGTTGTTATTTACTAATATGGCTTTTACTAATGTCATTGTTTGGCAGAGTCATTCTATAATCTATCAAATCAATGGATTACCAAAAAGACAAAGGTATAAACTCCTATCAATTTTTAATGTTTTGTACTACATTTTCTCCTAGCAATTTAAAGTACTGGAAAATTAAATTGACTTAAAGATTATCAAAGACATAAATAATCAAATTAAAAGTGTGACAAAGTTTGTGTGTTTAAAATTAAACGTATTATAAGATGATTATGATTTACCATATCATATATATGTTAAACTTTGAAATTATTAGTTAGATCGAGCTTTAAATTACTGAAAGTTAATGTGTATGAACATCTTAAAAAAATGAGTGCATCTATATATGATTTATTTTTTGCCTTTTAGATTTTAATATAATAGTTCAATTGTTATTAAATAATGATTGAATCAATATTATATCACATTGACTGATTTTTATCAATTGTATTGGATGGCGAGGCATTAGTGCGTCATGAAAGGCTCCAATGAGGAAATATGAAGCAAACCAAGGCTTGAATGCTCAATCTACAGCTACGATTGGAGTGAAAGCCTCGTAAATGAGAGAAATATATAACTAACATTATTTATTTGACTGTGAAATTAGTTAGCCACTTTTGAGACTTGATTTGAACTTTTTTATTGATGGTCTCAAAGTACTTGTCAAAAAAAACTTAGTAGCTCTGAATTCATCGCATGAATGCTTGAAATGAGAGATATATGACCATATTTAATATGTTTTATATCAATTTGAAATAGTATGTAAATATATAAGACCAATTAAAATAAATAAAAGACAAAGGATCAATTTGAAATCTACTATAGATACATAAAGGACAAATTTGACACTTTGACCTATTCATAATATTATAATATATGGCAATTTAGTAGCATAAATATAATATGATACGGCAATATGGATAAATCATAAAATAATATTATGGGATAGTTTAGTTAGCAAATTCTGATGACAAAATTTAACAGAATAAAGGTTTTACAGCTTATACAAAATTCATGATCCTATTTACTTTTTTTAAAAAAAAAAATTAACGAGTAATTTGCACATATCCTTGAATTCAGGGGTCCTTTATATTTTAGCAAAAAAAAATATATAAATGATTTCTCATTATTTCAACTATTAAATTAATATTAACAATATGAAAAGAATTTAATGAAATTATAATTTCATTTACATTCTTCTTTCTTTTTTAAGCTGAGAATTCAAGAATAAATAAAGAAACACCCTAAACAGAAACTTGCTACATATAAATTAAAAGAAAAAACTAAATTTAAAAGATAATAAAACCAACTAAAAGAAATCCTTTAAAGTAATATAACTACCTTAATTTATATAGCATGAAAATTATGAATCAGTTATTAGTATTGTTAATTAAATGTTACAAAATATTACTTGTTTGTTGACATCTCCCCAGCTATGGTTTTGCTAGGCACCACATTTAGATTGATTAAGTGATGAATGTCTTTTAAGATCCATTGATTTCCCTCCATTCTTGTTGGGAAATAGTATAAAGTTGTAGGATACGGTTAGTTTGAGTCGCATCACTAGGACATTATCTTAAAGAGACATTCCACAACCCCTCAGTAATTTAGGAAGTAACATTTTTCAAGATTAATAGAACTCTTCTTGTTTCATCAACCACCATAATTTACTTATTTGCAACATTCAAAAATTTAATCACAAGAAAATGACAATTTTTAAAATTGGAAATAATGACTAAAAAATAATAATGATACAAGATATTGTTAGTTCTTCCTTGATTTTACAATTCCTGATATGTTTGCTATAAGGTTCTGTAATCAATATTTGACACGTAGCAAAAAATTTATATATGACCAAAATTAGGGTAGGAAGAGAATATTAAAAGTCAATTTGTTGTTTAGTCACATCTTACAATCACTATTAAACTTCAAGTTTGCTCACATGTCGTCTCAAAAAAATAAAATAAAAAATAAAAAGATAATTGATTACTGCATTTTTCTTACGAAATGATTACCAAATAGATCAAAGATTCAATTAGATGAATACAGATAAAAATTTATCTGCATTTTTCTTGGCTCATATAATATCTTTTGGTGTTAAGCTACAACTTTGTTGCTATTATATATAGAAAGGTAAAGGTCACTTTTAGTTTCATAAAAACTGTATTCTTATTTCTTTTTTTGGCCATTACAAAAAGGCAAAAGACCATTTTGTGCCCCTAACGTTTGGGGCCAGTTTCAGTTTTGCCCCTAACGTTTGTTTTGTGTCAATTATGCCCTTAATGTCAAACGTTGTTGTCAATTATACCCTAAGTTCAATTTTTTTTTGGGCCAAAGTCCTATTTTAGTCCCTCAAGTTTGCTTAAAGTTCGATTTGGTCCCTCAAGTCTTCGACGAACTTTCCGGCGAAATACACGGCTGTCCCAACGGTTACAAAAACTCATAATCCATGATTTTTTGACCTCCTAAGTTCAATGGCGGCCTTCATTTTGCGAAAAAATGATCGAAAATATGACTTTTTGGCGATTGTGTAATTTTTCACCGACTACGTAATTTTTTTAGCGGCTTGCCAGACATTTGTTCGCAAAATGGAGGCCGTCATTAAACTCTAGAGGTCAAAAAAACCTTGGATTAGGAGTTTTCGTAGTTGTCGGGGCCGCCGTGCATCTCGTCGGAAAGTTCGCTAGAAACTTAAGGGTCCAAAATGGAACTTTGAGCAAACTTGAGGGACCAAAATAGGACTTTGGCCCAAAAAAAAAAATCAAAGTTAGAGTATAATTGACACCAACGTTTCACATTGGGGGCATAATTGAAAAAAAACAAATATTAGACGTATAACTGAAACTGACTCAAAACGTTAGGGGTACGAAAGGATCTTGTGCCTTATAAAAATTATATTCTTTGATTCACTTCACAATGTGTGTTTTGTCCACTCTATTTTTATTGATCCATAAAAGTGTTCCTATCAGCGTTGTGAAATAGAATCAACTTTTTTTTGGTTATATCAAAGCTTCATTGGAAGTTTATAATGTTATACACATAAGCATTTTATTATTTTTTATACGGTAAATTACACTTTTGTACCCTGTGGTTTGGTCATATTTCACTTTGGTACCCTGTGCTTTAAAAAATGACACTTTGGTACCCTGTGTTATTCTCCATTAATACTTTGGTACTCTTTGGAGCTATTTTGTTATTTTAACCATAATAGATTTTGCAAAAATTACATATTAGCCCCAAAAATTTTCCAGTAAATTACAAATAGGTCCCTAGATACATATTATCTAGGGATTAAAATGAAAACTTAAAAAACTTTCATGGGTCAATATGTAATTTTTTCAAAATTTGTTATGGTTAAAATTACAAAATAGCTCCAAAGGGCACCAAAGTATTAATAATGGAGAATACCAGAGGGTACCAAAGTGTCATTTTTTAAACCGCAGGGTACCAAAGTGATATATGGCCAAACCATAGGGTACCAAAGTGTAATTTACCCTTATTTTTATCTTGATTGGATCCATTTAAAGAGGCGTTTGGTACACGGATTGGAAAAATAATCCCGAGATTATGAGCTCCGGACTAGAGTAATCTCGCGTTTGGTACGCAGATTGAAAAATTAGTCCCGAGAATATTGTATTCCTAGGAATAGCATAATTTCCTAAAATAACTATTTTTTAATTCCACCCTAGAGGGTGGGATTAGTCTAATCCCATGACATAGGATTATTTTTACATCTAAAATGACTTTATTACCCCTAATTAATTCTTTCTTTACAAACCCTTGTCACTTTTCATCTTTGTCATTCTACAACTCTCTGCCGCCTTGAAGTGCAGAAGAAATTTATCAGGTTTGCCACTTTTCATCTCTTCTTGCTGATACATATAATATTGCTTTCGTATGCTTACACACACACACACACACATATGTATATACTATGGGCTTTGCGTGCCCTTTATATATGTAAAATAAATGAGGAACTAAATCGTTGACTTTGTAAAAAAAGGGACCAATTAGTAAGTTTCCTCTAATTTTAATTACATATAATATTTTTATCTTATTATAAGTGAAAGGACGACCAGAAGGCTCCTCCCACATATAATATAGTATAGATATTTCATTGCTTTCGTATGAATCTACTAATGTTATTTAAAATTTTTATTTATGATATAATTATTTCTTTATGATATAGTATTTTTCTCGTGAATTGTTTTGAAGAATTTCTACATTCGATAAACTAGTAGTTAATAATAAAAAGTCAAGGGCATATTTGTAAAAGTATTAAACATTCTCAGGAATATCAAAGTTCATTATACCTAAATTCTTTGGTAATTCATTGATTTGATAAAAGCACATATATTAGACTAAAGTCTTGTCCATGAAGAATTTTGAGCCTCTTGATCTTTATCCCCCCCGTATGCTTGATGAAACTCCATGATTTCACAAAAGACTGAAAATTAACTTGTTATACCATAAGCATAATACACACTCATATATTTGGGTGAATAAATTTGGGAGTAGGCTGTAAAACTACCACTTTACTAAACAACGATATAAGTAAAGACATTATTAGTAAACATCGACATTATATACAACGACATTAGTAAACGATGGCATTAACTCATTTAATTTTATGTACTTTTGTTTAGGACTTTGTGTACTTTCTCTTTCTTTTAATTGATTTAATATTTCAAGATGTTGGACCATAATAAAATATCTGCTCACGATTCTTAGATGCGTTTCATTGTTGAAATTCATGATAAAATTAATTAGCTACGAAAAAGATCATTTCCTATTTATGCTTGAGATAAACTCAATTGATCTTTCAATTTCTCTATTGAATTTTTCAAACTTTATGAGTGTCTCTTTGCTTGATTTAATTTTATTGATCTAACTATAACTATAATGGCCAAATAATCAATTTAATCTTGAATTTTAGCCCTTTTCTAAAGTAATGATGTATATAAAAATAAATGATGGGCTAACATCATTCTTTATTGATGTCATTGTGTACTAATGTGTTTTTTTTTTATTGATGTCGTTGCATACTCATGTCGGCATTAACTAATATCGTTTTCACTAATTAATGTCGTTAGCTTGTACCGTCGTTGTTCTACTATCTAATCCTAAATTCATTCCCATATATATATGTGTGTCTGTATTATGCTTATGGTATAATAAGTTAACATAATTTCACAGTCTTTGGAGGATCATAAAGTTTCATAAAGCATACATGGAAGACGAAGATCATGAGGCTCAAGATTCGTCGTGGACAAGATTCTTGGTTAATATGTCTATTCCTATCAAATCAATGGATTACTAAAGAACAAAGGTATAAACTCCTATCAACTGTCAATGTTTCATTCTACATTCTTTTTTTAACAGATTAATGTGAAAAAAAAATATTATCACCGGGTGGTGAAAAGTCTCCTAACAATCTTCTGTATTGCTTCACAGCTCACACCATTCTGAAGTAAGCAACACATAAAGGCTTGAAACCACTATTATGATTATGACCAATGATGAGTAAAGGTTTTTTCTCTTTTCTTTTTTGCCCTTTTCCTTTTGTCAAGTGACTAGTAAATTCAATAACATTCCAAGTTTTGAGACTAAAGGAAAGAAAAAGATAAATTCATCCAGCAACTATAATCTATCAGCAATCTACTCCTTGGAGGTCTTGTTGATTAGAGATTTGTGGATGTGAGGAATGACACCTCCACCAGCAATTGTTCCTTTAATCAGGGTATCAAGTTCTTCATCACCACGGATCGCAAGCTGCAAGTTCCTAGGAGTTATACATTTGTGGATGTGATCGAATGGCTGTGATGCATTAAGTGATTGAGTCGCCGCCTGAGAAGACAAATACCGACCGCCACCACCACTACCTCCTTCGTAGAAAGCGACAATTGTCGGACCAGAACCCATGGCAGGGGAAGAGCCTTTCATGTAGGCAAAAAGCACCTAGTTGAACTTTGAAGAAAATATTAAGATTATTCTATTTAGGCAAAAGCACCTTTTGTCTCTAAGCTTACATCAATTTTTAATTTCATCTCAATGTTTTTTTTATGTTCATTTTGTCGCCAGTATTTCATATTTTGGTCAATTTTATCCTTTGCTATTATTTTAATGAGATACTCATGATAAATTCTATGTAACTAAAGACATGTAATGTAACATTGATAGAGAAAAAAACTCAAATTTTAACACAGATTGAAATTGACATTTAAAAAAAACATTGGGCACAAATTAGAAGTGGATGTAAAGTTTGGGGACGAAAAAGGTACTTTAACCTTCTATTTATTTATAATATTATAATATAATGTGGAAATTTAGCATCATAAATGTTATATGATATGGCCAAATGAATAAAATTATATGATGTTACAACTAATTAGGGAGCAAACTCTTTTAATGAGATTTAGGAAAAAAGAGCTTTTACGGAAATGGATCCTCTCCATTTACCCTTTTCTCTATTTCTCTCTCTTTTGTTGGATCCTTTCCATTAAAGTTATCTAATGGCATCAATTGATGCCTTATTGCCCTAAAGATAGATAAATTGGAGGAGAGAGTAAATTAAGAAGAAAAATGTTGGGACTGTTAAAGAAAAACTTTAGAGTTCAAAATCACTGTTCATCATCTTCTTTCCTATCTAACTATGAATCCTTTAATAATTTTTTTTTATGCTTTCGGTTTTGTCAACTATGCTTCGTATAGACCTTCAATCTTTCAAAATAAAACACATTCCAAAAATGACAAGAAGATAAAATTTGTGGTAAGAAAGCCACCACACCCACCAACATCTGAATTGATGTCTAAAGATCTATTCCTCGTTAAAATTAGGTATGATGAAACAAATGCCCAAATAATCCCTTGGAGAAAGATGGAAAACTTCTAGTAAGCCAAGCCAAACGTATTGTTATGGGCAAATATTCAAGCAAAAAAAAAGGCAGAGAATTGCATCGGGTTAACCCACTCAACCTGATAAAATCGACTATTCCCTAAAATTGCATTTTGTCCTAATCCATTTGAGAAACTTGACTTGACCGAAAGTGTCTGGTTTGATTGGATTGGTCGGTTTAGACTCGATTTTATTGCACACCCTTATTTAGAATAGTGTGCTTTTCGAAACAAAGAGATGGCATTACTTGATGCTGTCTGATGACTTTAGTGGTTAGGATTCAACAAAATGGAGAGAGAAAAAAAAATTAAGAGGATCCATTCCTGCTTTTTACACCTTGTGCAAAATTCAGGGTCCTATTTATGTTTTTATGAAGTCCATGAAACTATGCACATATCTTTTAAGTTCGGGAGCTCCCTTGCATTTTAATCTAAAATGTTTATATGATGTTTTTTAATTCATCTAATTGTTTCAAATCTTTATATCTTTAATGCTTTAAATAAAATATCATTAATTATATTATATGAATCTGACTTTTTTTTTTGGTATAAAATTCTTACACTTTCAATTCTTAGTTACAAAACTATATATTATAAAATTATAAAGAATGTTTTAAAATATAAATTAGAAAAATAAAAATAAATTAATGACACTAAAATCTCATTTACATTTTTTCCTTCATTTTTAAGTTGAGAATTCAAGAATAAATAAAGAAACACTATAATAATTGAAACTTGATTAAAAAAAATTGACTTTAAAAATTAATAAGACCAACTAAAAAAGATCCTTTCATGGAATATAATTTCCTGAATTTTGCCTCTAACAAAAGAAAAAGTAATTAATTTCTTCAGAGCAGTCTTACTTTTTTTTTAATTTTATTTTGAAAAGAAACGCTATAGTTTATGTTTAGAGCTAAATTGATCACTAGTAATAAATTCCATGTGAGATGATCTCGGTGCGGTAGCCTAGTATATTACTTCGGTAGTGTACACTTGTATTTGGATTTTCTTTATAAATATTTAAACTTGATTATATTTCCATAAAGAATATCTTCACAACAACTTTTATCTCCAATTTATGATTAAGAACAACGGGGAAAACCCTATAAAATCACATTTTGAGAATCAAAACGAAACAAATGTGAAAGTCTGAGAACAAAATGGAACAACAAATAGTTTTATGATTGGGTAAAACCATGGGTACCCTAACTTCTAATGACGTAAATCACATATACTTGTAATGACACTTTTTGGACCACACAACACCAAAATGAGATTGTGCTAAACCATTGGTACGTTTATAATAAGTTACCCTAATTTATATTATAATGAACAATTTAACCATAAATTTGATATGGATATAATTTTCTTAAAAAAACTAACTATACATATGAATTTTTTTTATTATTTTTTCATATTCATGTGAATACGTTTTACAATAATAGATCATAGAAGTTTAATTTACTCTAATAAACAAGTTATAGAATTAATTAGATTAAGAAGAAATGTGTAATCCAGCTAAAAGAACTATAAAATCATCTAGCTATAGAAATAGTAAAAACAAATTGATACAATTGATAGAAATCAATAAATGTAGCATAATATTGATTGACATATTCTAATCTATTTTCCTTCATCGCTAAGATCACAATTCTAGAAGTTTTTTGTGTAGTTGTATGTTTGTTAACTAATTTTTGGTCATCTCCTTGATTTTGGAATCTTAAATTATTGTGTTGCATGACTTGTCAATGCCATCAAGTTGTTGTTGCCATTGTGAGTTGGAATGGTGGTCCTGCATTGTTATGAATGTGAAAATAAATTATCTATAGATGCACTCATTCTACTGCGATGCCCATACGCGTTATGCGTTATGATAGCATAGTTTTTGTAGTTAAATTCATTATGGATTTTAACATTTTGTAGTTATGACGGTTTAACATCTTGAAATATCAAAACAAATAAAAGAGAAAGAACATACAGTCGTAAAGAAAAGTACATAAATTAAATGATGGGCTAATGTCGTTCTTTATTGGTGTCGTTGTATACTAACGCCGCTGTTTACTAATATCGGTTTTGATAATGTCGTTATTTAGTAGACTAGTTCTACAATCTAATCCTAAATCCATTCAGCTATATATATGTGTGTCTTATGCTTATGTTATAACAAGTTAACTTAATTTCATAATCTTTGAAGATATCGCCCAATTTTATAAAGCATACATGGAAGAAGAAGATCATGATGAGGCTCAAGATTCTTTGTGGAGAAGGTCCTTGGCTGATATATCTCATATTATCAAATCAATGGATCACCAAAAGACGAAGGTATAAACTCCTATCAATTGTCAATGCTTCATTCTAGATAGTTACATCAATTTAAAGTATGACTTAAAAAGTATGACTTAAAGACCTCCAAATGACATGAAAAAATCAAATCAATAGTGTAAGGAAGTTTGAGTGATTAAAATTAAAAGTATTATCACAAGATTAAGGTTCATCGTATTAGATATATAGCTTAAAAACATGTGAATCAATATTGTCTTATAATGACTTATTTCTATCAAGTGTATCAATTTTTCTTTTTTTGTAGTTTGTCTCTAGATGCTTTTATAGTCCTTTTGGCTAGATTAAAAATATATTGATTTTTAATCGAAATAATTCTATATCATTTTTATTAGAGTAAATTAAACGTTTCTAATTCGTTGTTGTTAATTTCATTAACAACAATGTGAGAAAATAATATAAAATTCATTTGTAAAGTGATGAGTTTTTTTTTATATAAAATTTCTTTTTTTTCATATCCAAAACAAATTTCAGGTTAAATTATTAAATATAATATGAATTAAGTATGTAACAATTTTTTTATAATCTCATCAAAATCCTAGCCCAAATATCTTGTTTGACTTGGTGAATGAATGTCATTCAGATTTTCGTACAGTGACCACAAAGTTATCTGCATTTATCTACATATTTATATTCCTATATCTTATGTTATAATACATCATATAATTTTATATATTTGAAGGCGAAGCGACAGATGCAACAGAAAAGCAGTAGGATTATTATTGTATTGATGCCTCTAGGGCCAATAACAAAATTGTTGGCTTATGGGACTCCAAGATGATTCTACCATATTCTCGTGTAGGGACTTCAAGAATTGCAGGAACAACCAGAATCTCCTTTCAAATATATAGTTGAGACGATAATTAACTAAGGACAAGTTTTGTATAAAATTCCTTATACTTTGTTATGATAGAGAGAAAGTATTAAAGACAATTTTTTACTTAACCAATCATTGAAGAGAGAGAATGTAATTTAAGCTTGTTATTGATGTAACCTCATAGAAAGCCTATGAAGAACTGATATAAGTTTTTCCATTTGCTCTCCCACACACCGACTACCGCATCACAGTCACCTTCGAAGACAGGAAGACACCAAATGGGATTGGATCTCCACTGATGTTTCGACAGTGTTATATATATATATATACTCATACGTGATCACCTAGAGATGGTGATGTCAAGATATGTAAAGTTGCAGACGAGGATGATGTTGCCAATCCTCTTATGAAATCCCTAGCACGGGTCTTACATGAGCGTCATGTAATGTCAAATAGGGATTAGACACATTAATGGATGTTCCTAGTGTAGGAACAGTTTGATTAATGATTGTACCTAGTGCAAGTGGGAGTCTGTTGGAGATTGTGCCCTAGGGCCAATCATTTTATAAATATGTTTTGAACATATTGATTAATTTATGGAGATAAATTAATGGTTATCATATTATTAGCATGTTTACTATGATAACAGCCCCTGATTAATTATGTGATAATTAGTCTAAATCTGTCCCTGGTCGCTCATTCAAACCTCAAACCTCAAACCCTAGAACCCCAAACCCCAAACCCAAAACTAAAACCCCAAACCCTAACCCTAAAATCCCAAACCCCAAACCCTAAAATCCCAAACCCCAAATCCTAAAACCTTAAACCCTAAACTCTACAACCCCAAACCCCAAACCCTAAACTCTAAAACCCTAAACCCCAAACCCCAAACCCTAAACTCCCAAACCCTGAACCTTGAACCCCAAACCCTAACACCTAAAACCCCAAACCCCAAACTCTAAAACCCCAAACCCTAAAATCCCATACCCTAAATTCTTTGGTTTATTATCTATTCATTTAATTAGAGGACCAATTTGTCTAACATATTGAACTATTTTGATAAATTCGGGGACGGATTTGAATAATACT
>QANZ01010359.1:0-37381 GCA_003254925.1 Chamaecrista fasciculata
GTAAACTAACATGACCTTTAAAAGATTATTAACTTGACAATTTGGTCTCTAAATATGTGAAATATACAATTTTAGTTTTTGAAAGAATTAAATAATATATTTATTAGTCATTTTTATGAACTAAAAAGTATACTGTTTAATTCTTTTGGAAATTAATAAGCATATCATTTAGTTCTTTCATAAACTTATTTTAATTTTTTAAAGATTAAATTATCAACTCAATAATCGGTTGGTGACTGAATTATTAATAAACTCTTAAATTAACAAGGGCCCATATAAAATGGGTATAAGTAAACATGTGTTATCTTATTATTTTATATATGCATAATTTATGTTAACTTAAATGAATCTTACTTTGTTATCTATTTTCATTTTCTTTTTGACATTGAAATTGGTTTTGTTTTTTTGAGAAGTTGAAATAAAATCATTGAATATTCTTTGAAATACTATCACCTTGTTTTCTATATGTTCTTTAAAATTTAACGTGATCAACTTGTATACACCATATTGCATCGTATATACATGTTTTGTAAATAAAACTTTTTAATCAAATATGCAAAGTGGAAATTTCTTAGCTACCCTCTTATCTACTGTATCTTGCAAATTTCTTATATTTAAAAATGAGTAAACAAATAATTCACTCCCAAAAAATCATTTAGCTGATAACTCACTTATCAAAAAATTGAAATATATATACCGTTAAATCTCTGAACTAAAAATTAATAGTTTATTAATTAATTTTTTCCATGAACTAAAAATTATATTATTTAATTTTTTCATACTCCTCATAAAATAATCTCAGGACTGTTTTTTTTATCTGCCTACCAAACGTCTCTTTAAGATCCGAATTATTAATGTGCTCTTTAGGAATCACCTTTCAAATTTGTTCCATTCCCTAGGGAGATAATTATGTTTCTATAATTAAACAAGGTACTTATTCTTTGAAGTTAATTAATCAATAAGAATGCATCACATACATTGCTGAATAGCAAAGTAAACACTTCGATCATATTTTGAAATAGTACATTCCAACGCTGTAGACAACTAGCATATTACTAAAGCATATTGCATACAAGCATTTAATCAGAGAATCTAAACTCACATTGCAATGAAGTTTTATACTTTTCTAACATCAGAAAACATAATTTCTAACATTAGAAAACATAACATTACAAAGGAATTTACTTCAAAAGTTACTGGGCACATCATAAAGTCAAAAGGGTAAAACCATCAAATGTGAAAGAGATCAGAGCTTTAGGTGGGGTGCTAATTATACATACGGCCTAAAGACAAGTAGGATACAACTACACAAATGTCAGAAAGACAGATACGTTTCAAAAGCAATAACAGTAATATAAAAGAGAGTAAATTAATAGTTTGGTCTTAAAAGATGATCACTTTTCCTATTTAGTCCTTAAAAGGTGAAAATATAAGATTTAGTCCTTGGAAGATGCGATTAAAATCAATCTGGTCCTTTTGCTGTGACATTGATTGTTAAATATGATGTCAACAAAATTTGGAACCACATTAGATTCGTCACTAAACTTTAGTTAGTGTGTTTAACAAAATGTCAAAATTGATTGTAACGGCATCTTTTGGGGACTAAATCTTATAAGTTCATCTTTCGAGAGACTAAATTGAGCAATCTATCATCTTTGAGGGACCAAATCATTAATTTACTCCATAAAAGATCAATACTATATAGATTGGTGGACAGACACAGAATGATAGAGCTGCTTGTCGGTGAATGTGGTACTGATGATGGTGCTTTCTTCTTCTTTGAGTTTGGTAGATGTGGTTGGAAAAAGGTCAAGAGTTTTAAGAGGTCTAGTTGTGTAAGATGAGGATGCTTCAATATTAACATCCATTACACTACAACCATAGTTTTTGCAGAGTGATGATGATGACAATGATGATTTCTCTATTTTCTCCATCACACTCTGTGTTTTTGGGTCATGCATGATACAATATCTGCAACCTGTTGTTGCTTTCTCTGATGTCTCTTCTGCTTCTCCCTAAAAATGTCAAATGAAGATATTAATCATAAGAAGAAAGAGTCTGATTTTCCTATGAAAATTAGAAAAAGTTAGAAAGAGGATTTTATGGTTTTGATAGTATATTACTGTCCTTAAGAAAATTAGTCAACAAAACAATAATATTAATCATAAGAAGAAAGAGTCTGATTTTCCTAAGAAAATTAGAAAAAGTTAGAAAGAGGATTTGATGGCTTTGATAGTAATCACTGTCCTTAAGAAAATTGAGCACCAAAACTAGATATTATATTATAGTCATTTAGTCAACAAAACAATAATATCTCTGAACACGGTTTGATTGTTTTGGGAAGCAAGAGAAGTTGGAGTTTGGAAATTCTGTATTCCGTTTGATGAAAGATGTGAATTTGTAGAAGAAATCCGAATATTAATTAGTATTTTGTCGCTTTATATATATATATATATATATCATATATATATAATGTCCCATATTCATGTTAGTATATATATACTTTTCAACACAGCCTTGTGACATATAAACCATATTATTATCCACTAAGCAGAAAGAGAATATCTTGGAACCATATAATGCACACACAGCAAGAAACTTACAGAAACATATATCAAAGTGGATATGATAGTACAGAAACAATCCATCATTTTCTTTTCTTGGTCTTCATAGAATCCATCATCTAAGATTCTCAAATTTACTTACTGCATATAAGCTTATTGTACCTCTATCTGTACTTCACAAGTTTCAACAATTTATATCAAACACATGTTATCCTCTTCCATGAGATGTGCCATTTATCTCAGAATTCTCAATCCACAAAACAAAGAGGAGGCTTAAAAGAAAAAGAAAAAGAAAAGAAAGGAGTAACAAAGTAAGAATGAACATTAATTACCTGAGAAAGTAAGACATGGGAAGAATCAAAGGCACCAAGAAAATAGTGTTGTTGTTGTTGTTGTTGTTGTAGGTGATGATGTTGCATGTTAAGTTTCCTCCTAAGTTTCTGCCTATCCCTAGCCTTGTGATTCTGAAACCAATAGAACACATTTTTTCCTTCAATCCTACCATAGAAACAAAGATGGGTTGTTATGTGTTGGATTTGGGAAGCAGAAGGAGTTCTAATCCCACTCCTATAAAGTTCTTCCAGTATCATTAGTTGCTCTGGGGTTGGGCTCCATCTTGATGAACCTGCTCTGGACATTATTATTATTATTATTTCCCTTTAGGTTTATGGGTTGAACTTGATCAGTTCTTGACAGAATAAGGGTATGGAATGGAAGGCATGTATAAATAGCAGAGGGACAAAGAGAAACATACAGTAAAGTAGATAGAATAGAATAGAAAAGAATAGAATGTTTAAATTTTCATAAATTTTTATAGGTGTAAAAAAACATAAATTGTATCAGATGGTGTGAAAAAATGAATGAAAATCTCAATGATTTCTTACATTATATGACTACTATGTAAGGAATGTACCTAAAAGTTTTATACATAGAGAGAGAAAATATATAAATTAGTTTTTGAAAGATTCACAAGTTAACAATTCTTCTCGTAAATCCTCAAAGCGATCGAGAGGTATTCCTTCGTAAATCTTCAAAGAGATACAAATCCTCTGATTGATATGAGGGCCTTATTTGATGGGTGATATGTAAATTCCTCTCATAAATCCTCAAAGAGGTCGAGAGGTATTCCCTGACCCTAATGGAATACCAGTAGTTACCCCTACTTAAACTTTAGATTTATCCAAAAAAAAAAAAAACAATTCAACCCCTAAGGTTTGGTTTACATTTTTAATATTTTAAAGATAAAAAATAATACATTTTAGTTATTTCATTTTTGTATGAACCATGGGTAGCCCCCATCAATCCAATTTAATGGTATAGACGAAGACTAATCTTATTCAAATCTAAAACCTTTGGTTAAGCTGGATCAACCCCAGCCCTAAATAGTTGATTCACGCATTTGGTGGTCATTTTAATTCTTTTAACCCTACAAGTTAGTTACTCTAAAATAGCTTTAAGAGACTAAACTATATTGCCTACACAATTTTTAAGGATTAAAGTGTGTAAGCTAGACTTTCAGAGGTCGAGTTGTCAATTCATGTATCTTTTAAAGACCAATTTATACTGTTCACTACAAATATATGTATATACACATATGCTATTATTTTGATGTGCGGTATTTCTACTATTCATTTCCTTCGAGGAACAGACAAAAGGGAAAGAGATTGAGCAGACATGAAAGGGAGTGGTGAATAAGATTGGTGAAAAGTACTTGTCTCATGCATATGTTCCTCTGAGAGGAGCATTCAAGTGAGTTTCCAGTCCATGCAGAGAGAGAGAAATGAAATAAGCTGTTGAGGGAAAATAACAATTGTAAGTGGTCATTCATGTCATCATGACCTTATTATTAAGTTTCTCAACAGAATGAACAAGATATATACTTAATTCAGAAACAGGCATTCCTACTAATTTAGTCAACAAGCTCTTGCTCTCTCTTCTGAAGCACGTAATAGAGACTATTTGCTGATCCCACAGTATATTTGGCTCTAGGAAGAAACCAAGAAAAAATAATTAAAAACAAGCTCTTTAAAAACATGTAAAATTCCATGATTCGTCACATGTGCTCATGTATCGTTCTTGAATTTGACAGCTAAAACTAAAAAGTGCCAAAATATTTTTATTATGGAACTTGAATTGAAACCATATCCAATCAGTCCAATCTAGACAAATGAAGCCTAATTCAGACAAAGTATAGCTTATCTGTATTCACACAAGATTTCTCTTCATTACTAGTGTTAGAGAAGCATATGAAGACAAGGCTAAAAACTACGTACCATAGGATAGGAGAGAGACAAATAAAGCCTAACTCTCAACATCCCATCTCTCACGATTTGAATACAAGGTTGTTAGAACTGGACCAGATTAGACGATTTGATCTGAGAGAAATAAGAGCATACTTCTATTTTAATCTCTCACATATGAACATTTTTTCAGTTTAGTCCATAAAAAAATATCTTGATTTAGCCTCTGGTAAATGGTTTTGTTAATAATGCCTATTCTTCTATCAATTTATATTTAAAATAATAAAAAATTATTATTTATTACATCGAATTCAGCCACGATTCAGTTGATTAAACTCATATTGCAAACCGAACACTTCTTCCATTCATTGAATGATCGTTTTCTGTTTTTTTTGTATAATCATAGGTTTCTTCCATTTATTCGTGTAACCGTCTAGGTGAAAACTAACTCCATTCAAATCAAGAGATAATAGTTAAAGCCCTCCTAATAATATTGACATAAGAAGTCGAATCTAAATCTCTCAATTTGAGGTGCAGTTTACTTACCACGGTACCAAATACTTGTTAATTAGTATTGAATGATAGGTTTGCTTGAATACATAGAAACCATACCCGCATCCAATTACCATTTAGGCAAAGTATGAAACAGTTTATGTGCATTCCACATTAACAAGTGACAAGATTTCTCGTGATTATGATAATCTGGATTCCTTTTAAAGTATTTGAAGAAGACAAGGTTAAGAAGCAGGAAGATAGGAGAGAGAGAGAGAGATTTCAAATTTCCAGGAGGAGGGTGGTGGGGTCAGTGAGAGTGAGAATGCAATGCATCATCCTGAAGGTGACAGACAGAGCTGAGAAATCTGAGAACGCAAGCAGCCTCCAACAGTTACAGAGGCCATAAATGCACACTTCAGAGTGTCATATCCATCCAATGCTTGTCTCTTTTGGGTTTTGTGTGGAAACTCTATTGGAGATGTTACCTTCAAGAAAGCGAGATATCTGTGCCTCACGAACTACGTATTTTGTATTACTAAGGGTTTGTTATTGTTGGAGTTGCTACCTGAAAACAGACTCCACACTTGTCTTCAACCCTGTTGCCTCTGTCAACATTCCTTCCCATCTCAATTCTCAACCTTTAGTTTTTTCTTTCTTTCTTTTTTTATAAATATAATTTTTTCTCACTTATCCGTGTAACGATTTAGATAAAGATTAATCTCATTCATACTATGAATAAACAATTAAAGTCTTTCAATAATATCAGCTTTAAAAGCTTCAACCTAAATTATTTAATCTAAATGTAGTTAGCTTATCACTACATCAAAGACTTCGCAATCTATAAGTACCTCTATAAACTTTAACCTAAATCATCTAAATTTTTTTGTCATGAAAAAAAAAAACAACAAAACTTGTTGGTAACCCTTTGTTTCTATATATATATATATATATATATATTAATCTTGCTCACCACATTGTTCCCACAAAAGTCAAACACAAAGCATATATATCTGCTACCTCATATAATGTTTTGTCTCTTTGGACTTTGATAAACAACGACTATACAGGGCTTTAAGAAAAATTTTACCTGGTTCAGTACTGTTCTTCTAAATAATTCAACATTTAAAAGATTATTTTATATTTTTTATTACATGAAATTTGTGACTAAATTATATNTGGATCAAGTTACTTAAACGGATTCATTCGAATTGCAATTTCATAAAAGAGTCAGTTTAAGCAGGTTACACAGGTTGACTCGATCCAACTTGAACGATATATTTATATATTTTTCACATTTTATTTTAATATCATTACAAAAATAGGGACTTTTTTATTAAAATGAAAAAAGTACATATATTTTTTCATACCTATTTTTATATAATTTTTTAAATGGTAAATTGGAAAATATGATTTATGAATGTATGATATATATATTTATAATTAATACCTTACTCTATTATATAATATAATATTATGTAGACCAAAATGTAAATTTGGTCCTGTATTTTTGCTTTACGTCCCAAATAAGTTCTATATCTTTTTTCGTCTCGAATTTGGTCTTATATCTTTGCTTCAGGTCCCGAATCAATCCTATATCTTTTTTGTCTCAGTTTTGGTCTCATGTGTTTTGAAAACCTCTCACCGTTAATCCTCCGTTCATTTTAAACCGTTAACTAGGTAAATTAAGTAGAAAAAAATTACAAATCAGTCCTTTAAATTACAATTTAGTCTTGAAAACTTCAAGTCCCTTTCACTTTAGTCCCAAACTGTCAAAATAAAAGTGAAAGAGCATCCCTGAAGATTCTCAAACCTTACATTTTGGTCCCAAATCCATGAATTCTTCAAGAAATGGAATAGACATGCAAAAACCACAAATTAAAGCAAATGACAGAGGGACCAACACTGAAAACGCAGAAAAGTTTAAAACCCATCGGAAAATGCCCCAAACTCGCCAAAAAAAGTACGAAAATCGCTGAGAAACTCAAGAACTCATCCAAAAACTTCAATCCTCACTGAAATCTCACTCAAATCGCCTTCAAATGCTTCAAGAAAGAATTTTTGAAAATCCAAACTTGTTCGGAGGGAGGTGATAAAAGAAAGTTTGGATTTTCAAAAATTCTTTTTAAAGCCTTTGAGGGCGATTATTTGAGTGAGATTTCAGTGAGGATTGGGGTTTTTGGATAAGTTATTGAGTTTCTTGACGATTTTCGTACGTTTTCCGGCGAGTTTGGGGCATTTTCCAGTGGGTTTTAAACTTTCTACGTTTTCAGTTTTGGTCCTTCTGTCATTTGCTTTAATTTGTTGTTTTTACATTTCTATTCCATTTCATGAAGAATTCAAGGATTAGGGACCAAGAATTAAGGTTTGAGAATCTTAAGGGATACTCTTTCACTTTTATTTTGATAGTCAAGGACTAAAGTGAAAGGGACTTGAAGTTTTTCAAGACTAAACTGTAATTTAAAGGACTGATCTGTAATTTTTCCTGACTTAATTTGCCTAGTTAACAGTTTAAAATGGACGGAGAACTAACAGTGGGAGGTTTTCAAAACATATGGGACCAAAACTGAGACTAAAAAAGATATAGGACTGATTTGGGACCTGGAGCAAAGATACAAGACCAAATTCACACTTGGCCTATTATGTATATTATATTATAAAAATAAATCAATTAATTTAATTATTCCTTACATTAAGAATATTATAATTTTTATTTATTTTTTTCACTAATAATATTTATTTATTACTAATTTAACTTAATTTTTAATTTTTAAAAATATTTCTCAAATCCAATCAACCCATCTGAACTCGTATCAACCAAGGATCATCGAGTTGGGCGGATTGATGAGTGTGTTCGGATTTAGCCATTGTCACTCGTTACTTAATATCCTCATTTGTCCAACCCATCCGAACTCGACTGTTGCTTACCTATGGTAGAGAGAGACTATTAAACACATTTTTTTATATGACCAACTATAGAAGAGAGAGAATATGAATCAAGCTCGTGACTAAGGCTCCGTTTGGTAAGGTTGGAGGTATGTAAAGGAAAGGGTTTTACAAGGGAAAAATTGTGAGGGAAAGGAAAAGTAGTTGAGGGAATGTAAAGTAAGTAAAAATTGAAAGTGTTTGGTATAAAATGGTAGGGGAGGGAAAGTAAAATAGATATAGAAAAAAATGACAAAAATGCCCTTCCCACAACNTACATAGCTCAAATTACCATACCAAACACATGAAAATCTTGGACTTTGTGCCCTTTTACAATGTAAAAGTGTTTGGTGGTGTACCAAACGGAGCCTAAAAGAACCTTATAACAAAGATATAATCAATATACATAATTTTACCTAATTTTTTTTTATTTACACAAATGACGTGAGAGGAGACTTACTTTTGAGATGCATTTTATCTTATTTATTGACGATCTCTTTTGATAATATTTTCTCTGGTGCTGACATTGCACCCGACATGGAGGTTGAGACATGGTTATAGGACATCTCGCTTCCCATTGTACCTCAGGATCTGATAAAACAAGTCTCGATAGAGGAGGTTAAATCAGCTCTGTTTCAATTGAAGCCTTATAAAGCCCCCGGGCCGGATGGGGTCCCGGCTGCTGTCTTCCAGAGGTACTGGCACCTTATGAGTTCTGATATTCTTAATCTGGTCAGGGATTTCTTTTCAAGGAATTGTGACTTAAGTGGGATTAATTCAACTTATATTGCTTTGATCCCGAAAATTGACACGCCAGAGACTTTCAAGGATTTTAGGCCCATTGGCCTCTGTAATGTCTTATATAAGATCATATCTAAAGTAATGGTGAACCGACTCCAACATTTGATGGATAAACTTATCACACCTTACCAGAATGCTTTCATTAAAGGTCGCCTGATCTCCGATAACATCTTGGCTTCTGAAACAATGTCTGTCATCCATAATACAAAAAAAGGAAGATCTTACTGGGGTGCGCTAAAGGTGGATATGGCGAAGGCTTATGACCGGGTAGATTGGGATTTTTTGAAGGCAGTACTCAAACGCATGGAATTTCCTGAATCCTTCATCGACTGTTTCATGAATTGCTTATCATCTGCCAGTTTCTCTTTGCTACTAAATGGACAGATCTCGGTGGACGTTAATGTTCGTAGGGGACTCAGACAGGGCGACTCACTCTCACCCTATCTCTTTATCCTTTGTATGAATGTCTTTTCTTGCCTCATGGCAGATGCGGAAAGGAGTAATAGTTGCCAGGGAATCAAATTTACCCGGAGTGGTCCCTCTATATCCCACCTCTTATATGTTGATGATTTGATTGTCTTTTTTAGAGTGGATAGCACTTCCCCTCAGTTTTTGAAAAGCACACTTGATGCCTTCTGTCAAAAAGCCGGCCTGAGTATTAATGTCCAAAAATCTAACATGGTTCTAAGCCCCAACACACCCAGGGTTCTAAAGGAGGATCTGACCGAGCTTTTTGGAGTGGGCACCATGAACAAACTCGGAAAGTATTTGGGTGTTTATGTGGATGATAGAAATGACCTGAAACAAAATTTTGACAATCTCCTACGAAAGATAAATGCTAGGCTTGCCGGTTGGAAAAGTCATCTGTTGTCTCAAGCGGGGAGACTAACTCTGATCAAGTCGGTTATCCAATCGGACCCGGTGTACAAGCTTTCGTGTCTACAGGCTCCACGAAAAGTGACCGAGTCAATCAACGGTGCAATGACGAATTTTTTCTGGGGCTTTAAGGGGGACAAGGCAAGGCCCACCTTCTCAACAGAAAAATCTTGTTCAGACTGAAAAACGAAGGAGGTTTGGGCCTTCGGGACTTAGGTACTGTCAATAAAGCACTGTTGCCTAAGTACACATGGAGAATTCTCAACAACCCTTCGTCGACTGTAGGCTCTTGGGTCAAAAACAGATATCTCATCCCCCACAGTGACTTTGACATCAGACCTAAATCTTATACTTCAGTTGTTTGGAAGGGTGTCAGGAATAGCGCACATGTAATCACTGATCATGTCATCTGGAAGCTCGGCAGGGGTGACAAAATTGACATTAGAAGTAAGTTTTGGGAGGGACATATAGACGGACTTCCTTCAGGTGTGCTGGTCAGTGATCGTCTTGGTGTGGACTCCTGTTGCCTCCGGGTCGTACTCCACTGCTGATGGATTCAAGATTCTGAGTGGTGGGCACCATACGGATCATGGTAATACTGCTACTTCAAATTTCCCTTGGAGGGACTTCTGGAGGACGAAAGCCTCGATGAGGGTGCTTCTGACAGTTTGGAAGATCTATAATGACGCGATTCCGACCTTCTCAAATTTAAACCGCCATTGACATTGTTTGCCCGCTGTGTGGAGATTCTGACGACTTTATCTCTCACACGTTCCTTCTCTGCAATTTCGCTAGAGCGGTCTGGTTCTGATTGCCTATTTCTAACAATTATCACCCTAGATTCAGCAGCTTTCGCACCTGGCTGACAGGATGTATCATCCATTGGCGTCGCAACAAAAACGGTTCTCGGAAACTTGGCTCACAATCCTGGTAAGTCTTGACGTTATTTGGAATTGCGGAAACGCAACAGTTTGGAGAAATGCAAAACCGGACCCGACAACGGCTATTAGGATTATTCAGGCTTCAGTTTTACGTTATGTTAATGCTTTTGATTGTCAACTGTCGTTATCTACTTATGATGTTAATGCTTTTGAGTTTTTCGCATCCTCGAGTCGTGAATCACGGGAGTCGATGGCACAAACGGAAGTGCTTGATAGCTTCTAGTTTCATGACTTTGGGCTGTTTTCGCTGTACTCCTTCACCGTTTTTTAAATAAATTTCTTCATTCTATGAAAAAAAATTTATTGACAATCTCAATTGGGTACAAAATGAATTTTTTTGAGTAACATATAGTTTGAAATTCATCCTATTTGAAATTGAAATGAGATAGATATGAACAACTTTACTCGTTTAACAATGAAACAAGTAGATAGATATGAACAACTAAGATATAGTTTGAAATTTCGGGATTTGATTTGACTTTATTTGTTGACAATCTCCAATTAAATAAATAAAAGACTCGTCAAAAGCAATCCATAATTTTAGACGTGTCACTTTCAAACTTAAAATAAGATATATATAAGGTTAAATAGTCTTTTTGGTCCTCAAACTATTTTTTTTTTCGTTTTGGTCCCCAAACTATGGAATTAGTTTCATTTTGGTCCTCAAACTATTTTTTGTTCTCTTTTGGTCCCCAAAATGTGATTTTATTTCTCACTCATAAGTGTCATAATAAGCAAATTGACAAAGTGAGAAAGAAAAATCTCTATTTTAGATCACAAATTGAAAATAAATTTATGGTTGTTTTTTCTTCTAAAGAGTGAAAACTTTTCTTTCTCTCTTTTCTAAATCACTTATTATAAGTTTGAGGATCAAAATGAATCAAAAAAAAAATTGAGGACTAAAACAAAACAAATGTAAAAGTTTAAAGACCAAAATGAAACAAATGTGAAAATTTGAGGACTAAAACGAAACAAAAAATAGTTAGAGGACCAAAATAAAACTAACCCCATTAAAATAATTATTTAACCAAGATAATACAAAGCAAAGAACTATTTAACCAAGATATAATTACAGTTTGGAACCAATAATAAAAAAAATATAAAAATGTAAAATTAATATGAAATAGACAAAAGACCCTTTCGTGCCCCTAACGTTTGAGGTCAGTTTCAGTTATGCCTCTAACGTCTATTTTGCGTCAGTTTTGCCTCAATGTGAAACGTTGGTGTCAATGATACCCTAACTTCAATTTTTTGGGGCCAAAGTCTTATTTTGGTCCCTCAAGTTTGTTCAAAGTTTCGTTTTGGACCCTCAAGTCTCTAGCGAACTTTCCGGCGAAATGCACGGCGGCCCCGACAACTACGAAAACTCCTAATTCAAAGCTTTTTGACCTCCTGAGTTTAATGGCGGCCTCCATTTTGCGAAAAAATGACTGGCAAGCCGCCGAAAAATTACATAGCCGTCGAAAAATTACACAATCGCCGAAAATCATATTTCTGGTCATTTGTTTACAAAATAAAGGCCATCATTGAACTCATGAGGTCAAAACACCTTGGATTAGGAGTTTTCGTAGTTGTCGGAGCCGCTGTGTATCTCGTAGGAAAGTTCGCCGAAGACTTGAGGGACCAAAACGAAACTTTGAGCAAACTTGAGGGACCAAAATAGGACTTTGGCTAAAAAAAAAATTTAGGTTAGGGTATAATTGACATTACGTTTCACATTGGGGGCATAACTGACACAAAACAAACGTTAGGGGCATAACTGAAATTGATCCCAAACGTTAGGGGGCAGAAAAGGGTCTTGCCATATGAAATATCTTAAACAAGTCAAACCAATTTGAAATATACTTTATACTTTTGAGACTAATTTAAGTATTTGACCTTTACAATATAGTACCCTGCTCACGAGAAACACATGATGGAACAATCTTTAAAAAAAATCAAGAGAATATAGACTTGGTTGATATCTATATATAAAAATATTTTTAAAATTTTTTTTAAAGAAGTTTAGAATATCTCTTAATAGTTTTTTTAGCCAAAATCTTAAATTGGTCCCAAACGTATTGGGGTAGATTTCAAATTAGTCCTTAATATTTCATTTGTTTCAGATCCATCTTACATGTTTACATAATTTCTTAAATTGGTCTCAAACTATTGAATATGGTTATATCTCTTTCATTTCAAGTTCAAATGAGACAAAGACAGAGTTACGAGTTGCTTTTGACGAGTACTTTCTTTATTTAGTTGCAGCAGTCAACAAAAAAAAGTCAAATTGAATCTTAAAAGTTGGTCACTTATTTCATAGTCAAACAAACGAAGTTAGTCATATCTCTCTCGTTTCTCTATCCTGTTGAGATTATCAGTAAATGAGCTCAAATCGTGCCCTTAAAGTAGGTTTGAGATTAAAAGTGAAAAATCTTAAAAATATAATCGCAGATTGCATCCCGAAAATAGGTTTGAGATTAAAAGTGAAAAATATGCTCGATTAGACCTCGTTTACCAATGAATCTAACTGTTCAAAGACAGGACTCATCAAATTTAACATGTAGTTATGCTTTCATTGCGTTTGGGTTTGTAATGAGAGAGATATGACTACATTCAATAATTAGGGACCAATTATAAAACTTTTTGAAAATATTGAGGACCAAAATGGAAAAAAATCAGAGACCAAAACGAAAATTAGGGTAAACATTAGGGACCAAAATAGTATTTTGGCCATATTAAAACATTACGCTAAATGAAATCGAAAAGCTCTGGCCTATTCCCAAAAGTGGGCTTGATCTATGAAGCCATCTTCTTCTCCGGCCGCTGAAGTTTGATGCTCGAA
The DNA here is from genome assembly GCA_003254925.1 of Chamaecrista fasciculata. Classification (NCBI taxonomy): domain Eukaryota; kingdom Viridiplantae; phylum Streptophyta; class Magnoliopsida; order Fabales; family Fabaceae; genus Chamaecrista; species Chamaecrista fasciculata. The sequence goes on from QANZ01010359.1 coordinate 13,664, forward strand.
AACTCATTGGAACAAGTTCCTTACTAGCTGGAGGCTGCCGGCTTTCTATAGTTCTAGTTACCCAGGACTTTGTAATTTCTTTTCTTTGTTCTTTTAGCGTTTCCTCTCGTACTTTCTTTTCTAGTAATCGAAAAAAAGATTTAAGCTTCTTCTTCTTCCGAGTATTTCGCCTCAGCCACTGCCGCTACTATCTTAGATCTCATAAAGATAAAGATTATATAGTCTTCCCTCAGGTTTCCTCTCTGACTTTGTTCTTTTTCATAGTTTCTACATTGATATTTTATCTCTGGGTATGTTTGAATTGAGTTCGATATTTATAGAACTGGATTTATAGCGTTCTGGCATTTGAGGTCAATGATTACTATTGAGATCTTGGAACGCTGACGTAGTTAAAATTTGGAATTGTTTAACAAGTTATTCCAGAATGCAAAAAGAAAAAGGGATTTTCCAGGGAATATTGTATAAACGTTAAGAGTGGGAAGTATTCTTTTATACTAAAGCAATACGAGGGAACTTTTTTATGAACGTGGCAATAGGTTGAGAAAGTAGTGATTTTTTTTTTCTTCTGGGTACCCTGTTTCCCCTTTTATTATTGACTTGTCACAATTGAAAGAAGAACCTAATAATTGTCTGTGACGTTGCACAATAACCTAATAATTGCACAATAACACAATAACCTAATAAAAATTCTTAAAGAAGGTTAAATTTAATCACTCTTTGCCATCTGATAATTGGTTATGTCAATGACTCTTCTGTTTTCCTGCTTTAGTAGGCCTAGCAATTTCATAGTCGGGCGAGAAGATTTTTCTGCACAGCTTCATATCCATTTCCCTTTGTAATCCACTTCAGAGCTTCAGTCCAGTTTGTAATGTTATCCAGAAGGGAGACTCCTAGCCTAGAAAAACCAAAGAAGTTATCTTAATAGCTGCACACGACATAAATAGAACCGCTTTCTGCCAGAGACTCTATGTCTGCAATTTCAAATTGATGTTATATTAGACATAGGAGGAAATGGGGAAAATAGCTCTTGTGGTGATTGTGAGTTGTTGGGTTATTCCCATCTCTGTACTTCTTAATCACATTGTTCCTGAGCCATACATGGTAAGCAAAAGTTTTCCTAAGTTTGGGAAATGGACATTTTTGATAACTGATATCTATGAATGATTTGAAGAAATATGCCTGTCTTTCAATATGTTTGTTGTCCTTGATTTGCAGGATGAGATTTTTCATATACCACAGGCTCAGAAGTACTGCAAAGGAAATTTTAGAAGTTGGGATCCTATGATTACTACTCCTCCTGGCCTGTATGTTCTTATAACTCGATGCTTTAGAATAAATATTTAATACTGTAGCTGATATTTATCTGGTTGACTGTTTGAAATGATAAGTGAATATTAAAGACTACAGAATAGATTGTATTATCTAACTACTGACTTTCATTGGGGGGAAAAGTCCAACATCATTTATAGATAGTTTGGTTCAAGCAAAAGTTTCAGTACAATGTAGTAATGTTAGAGAGAGCAGGTCCAATATCTGATCTGGAGTTATGATGTTTTCCTGAGAATGGCTTTCTTTTAGTTTTTTTTAGTTTAATTGCCGTTTTGATTCTTCTATTTTTGCTTAGTAGAGCTATGTAGTCGGTATAATTATTATTAGAGCAATCTTATCTCTCTAGTTTTCTTACCAAAAATCTTTTTTCACTTCTAGTTTAAAGCTATCTTTTGTTATCTGAATAGAGAAAAGCTTAAATGAACTAACAGTCCTAGAATCCAAAAAATTTACATTCTGGTTCCTTTAGTTATACTTGATTACCAGAGTCAAGGCCCTTGGTCAGTGTGCTGTTGAATGACTGTATTTGTTGACATGACAATTTCATTTTTTGTGATGTTGCACAATCTTTACTGATGTAATTCTCTCTTTGCTGATGTGGAGATGAATTGGAAGGATGCCACCTTCAAGTTAAAATTAGTTTGGAGGGCAACATTGTTCAAATAAATCTGTAATTAAGTGCCCGGAAAAAGTATTCAAAGAAAAATTTGAAGTCTTTTTGAGTTAAGGAAGTTTGCTATTGTCATTATGTGATTATACTCTATTGCTTTAATATGATGGTAGAGGGATAAGGATAAGCGTGGCACTAATTGAAACTAAAGGGGCTAGGTTGCATTAATGAGTAACCTAGAGGGGCAACATTTCTGGAATTACAGAAATTTATTACGAGAGACTATTTTTCAATCTGCGTATAATACAGTATATTCGAGTTATTGAGATATGATCATTATGGTAATGGATAAAATAAAAGTTGTGCAGTGATGTTTTTTAAAATATATATGTACTCTAAGCACATGGAAACAATTGAGCCATAACTTTGACTTGTCAATAAAATTAATGTTTACAAATTTCTCTGCATTATCCTGATTTTGTAAGAAATATTTTAAGTGATTTCGGAATCAGAATAGTCCTACGTAGACAATTGTTCTTAATAACTTGATATAAATTGTCAAAAGAGGGTAGTATCAAATACCAAGTTTGATCTTTGCAATATTAAAACTTTGCAGGTACTATCTTTCACTTGCCCATGTTGCTTCTTTGTTTCCAGGCTTTAATGCTGTGCAAGCTGCTTCATCATTTGCTGATTTGTGCTCCACGGCTATTCTTCGATCATTCAATGGTGTCTTAGCAGTCATATGCAGCATAGTTGTATATAACATAATTACTCACTTGAAGCCTACTCTTGATGATAGAAAGGCAATGCTTCATGCAGTGGTCTTATCCCTGTACCCCCTCCACTGGTTCTTCAATTTTCTCTATTATACTGACGTTGCTTCTGTTACTGCGGTGCTGGCTATGTATCTTGCATGTTTGAAGAAGAATTACTGGCTTAGTGCATTGGTAAGGTATTATGTAGGAGTGTATATTGTAAACTATCTGTACATATTGAATGTTTTTTTTTTTAATTTTTTTTTTATTTTTACGAGTGATATATGTTTTGCTGATATATTATTTTGCATCCCAGACTTTTTCTTTTCTAGTAGTCTAAATCATTCCTTGAACTTGCATCTTTTAACATAGTGATTTTCAAGCAGCCACTTACCTCTGGAGTTCTTGTTGAACACTGGGTTTGGCCAAACACTTTGGCTCATTTTCTTCTGGTTTATTTCAAAATTTTCAGTAAGAGGGATGAGAGAGAAATTTTATGGATATGTATGGCTTATGTGACTTTGACTCTCTGGCATGTTTAGTTGGAGAAGATTGCCAACGTCTTTGTTGGCATCTCCTACTCTGCAATTTGATAGAGTTGAGTTTATGGCTTCTCATCGTTCCTCTGTACATGGTTGTTGAAGGGAGTTTCAATTTCTTATATGGAGAGAGATTAGTTGGCTTTATGACATTTTTTAAAAAAATTTCTTAGGCTTTCTCTTGCTTATTTCTTACTTCCAAGTTGTATTTATTCTCTTTTCTTTTCTCTTTTATTATGTTTCTTTATTAATCAAAAAAGAAAAAAAGAAGAAGAAAAAGTTACAGCTGACCTCCATATAGAAATCTTGTACTTGTACATTTAATGAACATATTTACTACCAAGCAAGGACCTTAGGTTTTTCTTAATGGTTGCACATAGATCATGAACTGTTAAGCCTAGATTGTTTTACTTGATAACTTGATACTATTGTATACAATTCTTGAAGATGCACACCTGTAAATTCTAACTGAGAATCTTCTTGGAAAGCTTGAATTGAACATTCTTTACAATCTTCAGAGGGCTTGGAGAGTAGTGCTGAGATAATGTTCTTTTCTTCTACTTATCTATGTGTGTTGATTATATGGAATTTAATATAGAATGTGCACATATAATTTAATAGGAGCTCTGCACACTTGGTTTTTATGTAAATGCTATTTTTTAGAGTGAAAGTTACTTAACCAATTCTATTCATGCAGATTGGAGCCTTTTCAGTTGTTATTCGACAAACAAATATTATATGGGTGCTTTTTGTTGCATGCACCGGGATTATAGATATTGCTATGACCCATGGAAATGTTAGCGCAAGAAGAGCTGAGTCGGATGTGCCTATCAATAAATCTGGTTTGGCATATGCTAGCAGCAATAGTTCAGTGGGTTTAAATCTGAGAAAGCGAAAGGGTGCTAAAGTTGTGGATACTATCAAAAGTTCTTCGCCGAATGCACTTACATCTTCTCTTTCCTCTTCAGGTTAATCTTTTACATTCTTATGAAATCCACCTTGCCTATTTTGTGCTCATGAGGAAGTAACTATATTACTTTGTAGCTAATCATTCCCATATTCTCATGTATCTGTGTCATCAAACTCTTTAATCACAACACTGAACACAACTAAGTGCCTACCTTGCTACCTTGCTCGAATGAGATTAGTCTTCTTACATTGTTGAAACAGACAAATAGGTTGGGGATACCCATGGTTCATACCAAAAATAATAATAATAATCGCAACATGAAAAGTGTATTTTTTATTGCTCAATATTTTGTGATTGGATTGGGTCTTTTTAGAATTTTCCTCTACATCTTATGATTTTATTGAAAACTTTAGTAAATATATAAAAACTGCATCTAAGCTTGGTCCTATTCAAATTACATATATGTGACATCATGTTGCAGGTTTATTTGATGATATTTGGGCCATCTTTTGTACATTATGGCACATGAAGTGGAAGCTTTTGATCTCTTTTAGCCCCTTTCTGATGGTGGTGATAGCCTTTGTCTTATTTGTCTTTTGGAATGGAAGTATTGTTTTGGGTAAGATTCATTTAGCTCATGTGATTTTTTGGGTTACTAAAAAAAAACCCAGTTTTTCACTTATCCTACTGACAGTGCAGGTGCAAAAGAAGCTCATGCAGTTACCCCACATTTTGCTCAGATACTTTATTTCAGTTTGGTTTCTGTATTGGCTCTTGCTCCTATGCATTTCACTGTCACCCAGGCTGTGGGCCTCTTCAAGTGCTTCTGGAAAAATATGACATTTGGTTTTTTTCTGGGGTTCATCTTGGTCCTTACTGCTGGCTTTGTCTCTGTGCATTTTTTCAGGTTAGTTCATATTATTAATTAGAAATTTAGATAACATGTTGGATAAGTGTTTTGATTGTTAACTATCAAATCCATGTTGAATGAGACTGAAGGTTAAGGTTAAGGTTACGGTTCATTGTTTTTCTTACATCTTGAAACTGAGGTACTAAAGATGTAGCTTGTGATTAGGCTTTAGTTCTAGGGAGTAATATGTTTAATTTTTTTTTTCCAACTTTGATTGCTATCTTTATTTTATTGTCATTAAACTTACTGTTGGTAGGGATGATAAAAAAAACTCATAGACATAGTACCCTGAAATTTTATACTTTGGGCCTGAGTCCGGGATAAAGTCAACTGGAGGACAAGTAAGGAAGTAAGTACCTTGGTCTTCTATGAGTCTGGGTGAAAAAGTCAACAGGAGGACTGGGAAGGAAGTACCTTAGACCTTAGTACCCTGAAATTTTTCACACCTTGGCTCTATCCTCAGTCCATAATAGTAAATATTTAATTATATATATATTATATAAGTGTAATATTTTTAAATTTTATGTGTTGATAAAATATAGAATTGTAAGGATAAAATGTTAAATATTTAATACATATTGAAGTAATTTAATAGTACACTCATATTTATGATTTATTTTTTTTTAAAAAAAATTGTGGCTATAGATGCTAAAACTTGATAAAAATAGGTTTTTGTTAATAAAAAAATTGTCCGGATTAGTAAACGGGTATAGAGATTCGACTATTCCTGAGATTTGAGGATGTCGATTGATTTTAATACTCACTTTAAGTCCAGGTCCAAAGACAGTGATCATAGTACCTTATCTATGTTCATCCCTAAGTGTTGGTTAATCATAATGTCTATTTAAATCCACATCAAGTAATAATTTCTCGTTAGTCCATACCTCCTTTGAAATGTAGCACTTGCTAGATTTTTCTTCATTCCTCTGTGTAAAACAGTACTGAGACTTCTTCACTCTCAGATTTTTCACTCTTTGTCATTTGATTATTGCAGTGTTGCTCATCCGTACCTGCTTGCTGACAATCGGCATTACCCTTTTTATCTCTGGAGGAAGATCATCATGGCTCACTGGTCAATTAAATACCTTTTGGTCCCTCTTTATATTTGGTCATGGTTTTCCATTATCCACACATTGGGTAAGCACAAATCCTAAGCTAAAGCACTCTAGTATGTTTCAGACGCAAGTAATGTCATAACTCAACTCTTATACTTTTCCTAACAGGAAAAACTCGAAACAAAATCTGGGTGTTGGCATATTTTATGGCTACCGCCGCCGTTCTCGTGCCGGCTCCTCTTATAGAGTTCAGATACTACACCATACCATTCTATTTCTTGGCGCTTCACTCTAGTAATGAGGATAGTGGAAGTTGGCTTCTCACAGGCTTGCTATATATAGGTGTAAATGTCTTCACAATGGCCATGTTTTTGTTTAGGCCATTCACTTGGAATAATGAGCCTGGAATCCAAAGGTTTATATGGTAACCTACTTCAATTGAAGAGAAAAAGAAAAGAGAAAACTTGTTTTTTTAGTCCTTAAATTTATACCAAATTTACAATTTAGTCCCTGAATCTTGGAAATATATTTTTTGGTCCCTTTTTTTTAACAAATGTCAACTATTTAGTCCCTAAAAATAATGTTTCAAAGACTTGAATAGTTGATGTTTGTATAAAATTTAGGGACCAAAGAGTGTATTTTCAATATTTAGGATTAAATCACAGTTTGGATCAAATTTGAGGATTGAAAAATAGGTTTACTCCGGAAAAACAAAAAAAAACTTGAATGCTTTGGCGGTAATTTTAGTTGATAGAAAAGCAATTTTGGATTTGATTAACTGTACCATCTAAAGATATGTTATGATAATATGAAACATATTAAATAGATTGATTGGTCTAATCTCTGATGGCATTTGGAGCCCTTCAATTGTGTGACATCTTTGTCAAATTGCAAGTGATAATGAATGTATGATTTCTGTTTCCTGTTCACGTTTTTCTAGTTTCCATTGCTATAATTAGTATCATATGATTGTGGATGTTATAACTTGTAACTAGCAATATGGTAGCTGCCAAAGAACAAAATATATGGTTTGTGATGTGATTAAATAGGGAATCTTTTAAGTCATCTCAACACTGAAAGCTAGAAAGTTAACACCAATCCAAGGGTAACATAAACAGATTACTTTGTAGTTTTTTTGAAGTCACAGTCACAGTAATGGTTATTAAAATTTAAAACTTGTTTTTCTTCTCTGGTCTTGTACAATATTATTATTAACAATCAACTAATCATAAATATGAAATAAAAAATAATTAATACACAACTGTTTTAAACAGATTATTTTTTATTAAATAAATTAACAATATTTACAGTTAGAACTTTTTTTATTGATTTTTGAAAGTTAAAGAACCAAGGTGGATTTAACCAATTTTGAGGGACAGAATTAAAAAATGACAATAAATTAAGGGGTTGAAATTTTACTTTTTCAAAAAAAAAAAATCATGGATATATATATATATGGGTCATTCTAACATGTGCCCTAAGGGCACATGTTAAAGTTTCTTTTAATTGGTCAAGTGAGTTTTTAAACATTAAAAATTATCTTTTAAATGAATTTTCATAGATTTCAAGATATGAGATACTCTACTAACCAATGAGAAGAAACCTTAAAATGGTCATTTTGGTCAAATGGTCATTTTGGTTTTAAATGTATGTAATAATGTTCATTTTGGTTTTTTATGTTTCAAAATGTTTAAATTGGTCCTAAATGTTGGCAAACTGTTTCATTTTGGTCCTAAATATTGGTAAAATATTTCATTTTGGTCCTTTCAAGTCAAAAGGATTTGTTAAGAAGAACTTGCAGCTCTGAATTTATCGCATTCGAATTTGAAACGAAAGAGATGTGATCAACTTTGCTTATTTACCATGAAACGAGCGGTCTACTTTTAAGAACGATTTGACATTGTTTGATGACGGTCCCAATTGGATAGAGAAATTACTCTTTGAAAACAATACCAAGCTTTAAACTCGTCACGTTTGAATTTAAAACGAGTCATATCCAATAATTTGAAATCAAAATGAAACATTTTATCAATATCTTGGACCAATTTAAAAATTTTGAAACATAAAGAACCAAAATAAACATTAGGGCATACATTTAAGATCAAAATGATCCTTTAACCTATATTTTTATGAATATCTTAACAAAATTTAATTGCAAGTAGTAACATAATTTAATTGTAACATCACATTGCTAAATGCTAAGTCTATAGGTTCACAATTCAAGATTGAGGAAGTAGCTAAGAAAAGTTTGCCCAGTTGGTAAGGAGTCAACTCATAACCTACAAGGTCGTGAGTTTGAATCCCGATGCCGATGTGAGGGTCTTGTTGGTAGACAATCTGTAAATACCTTTGTAAGCGCTCAGAGCCTGGAGGCATGTCCTGACCTTGGTGAGCTTCGAGGCCCAACTCACCTAAACTTTTACTTAAAAAAAAAATAAAAAATTGAGAAGTAAACCACAAAGAAATTACAGTCTATGGGTGTAAAGTGTACTTTTCCTCTCTAACATAAGGTGTTTCCGGTTTTAAGCAGAGCCTCAGTATTGATATACAAACAACTACAGTACCCATCATCGTCTTCAACCTCTGTTGATCTTTCTTCCATTGATAATCTTCCAGTCCACCTATATACCATGATACCCCATTACAGATACACCCTTCATCACCACCATTTCATACATAAACTAGTGAGCTCCACTTTCTTCTCTACCGCCGCCGGCGCCGGCGCCGCCGACTTCGACCTCGCTTATGACAAATCTTACACAGTCACGCCGCCAATCAAGCCGTGGCCTCAACGCCTCTACCCTAAGCGTCTCGTATCAATGATCACTCGCCAGCAAAATCTCGACCTCGCCCTTCAGATTTTCGACTACGCAGGCAAATACCATCCTGGATTCTCCCATAATTACGATACCTATCACGCTATCATCCAGAAACTATCGCGAGCGCGCGAGTTCGAACAAGTCGAACAACTTCTCTCTCGATTGCACACTTCTGGAATCAAATCCGGCGAGGAATTGTTCATAAACGTGATTCGAAGTTACGGGCTCGCCAGTAAGCCAAAACTCGCCGTCAAAACCTTCTTGCGAATCGAATCGTTCGGGGTAAATCGGTCGGTGAGGTCGCTCAACACTTTGCTTAACGCTTTGGTTCAGAATAAACGGTACGATTTGGTGCACTTGATGTTTAGGAATTCTAAAACCAAGTTTAATGTTATACCTAATGTGTTTACCTGTAACATTTTGATTAAAGCCCTTTGTAAGAGGAATGATGTTGAGGGTGCAATTAGGGTTTTGGATGAGATGCCTTCAATGGGTATGGTCCCTAATGTGGTGACTTACACTACAATTTTAGGTGGGTATGTTTCTAGAGGTGATATGGAAAGTGCCAAGAGGATTTTTGGTGAGATTTCTGATAGAGGGTGGTTACCTGATGCTACTACTTATACAGTTTTGATGGATGGATTTTGTAAGCTAGGGAGGTTGATTGATGCAATTAAGGTGATGGATGATATGGAAGAGAATGGGGTTGAACCTAATGATGTTACTTATGGGGTTATGATTGAGGCTTATTGTAAGCACAAGAAATCTGGGGAAGCATTTAACTTGCTTGATGATATGCTTGAGAAGAAATATATACCAAGTTCATCACTGTGTTGTAAGGTTATTGATTTGTTGTGCCAGGAAGGAAGTGTTGAAAAAGCTGTTGAGCTATGGAAGAGGCTTTTGAAGAAGAACTGTACACCTGACAATGCTATTTCTAGTACGCTTATACATTGGCTTTGTAAGAAGGGAAATATATGGGAAGCGAAGAAGATGTTCGATGATTTCGAGAGAGGTTCTATTCCGAGTCTCTTGACATATAACACATTGATTGCTGGAATGTGTGAAGCAGGGGAACTTTGTGAGGCTGCAAGGTTGTGGGATGACATGGTGGAAAAGAAGTGTAATCCTAATGCTTTCACTTATAACATGTTGATTAAAGGGTTTTGTAAAGGCGGTAATGCAAAGGAGGGTATCAAAATTCTGGAGGAGATGTTGCTAAAGGGATGTTTGCCTAACAAAACAACTTACACGGTGTTGATTGAGGGGCTTTCTGATTCAGGAATGAAAGAAGAAATCAAGAAGGTGATTGCAATGGCTATGTCCATTGGAGTTGATAGTGAGACACGGGATCTTTTCTTAACTAAGGTTGATGCATCTGAACTTGATAAAGATGCGGACCATGTGAACTCTTGACCTATGGAAGTTAAGAAGGGGATGGCATTCAAGGTAAGTTTATTCATGTGGAAGTATTTCTTTCAGAGCTTGTATCTTAAAAATTTGAGTAAACATGTGAATTGGTCCCTAAAAAATACACAAGTTAACAAACTCGATCAAAGTCTAATTTACATTCTTTAATTCTTGAAAGTCATAGAATCAGTACATTTTAGTTCTCTTTATCTTACAAATTAGACCCTAAAAAGAAGCTTAAGGATATGTTTGGATTGTGGATTAAAAAGGAGAAGGGAAGGGAGAGGGAGAGGTTTGAGACCTCTTCCCCTTGTTTGGAAAGTTGGGGATTGGTGGGGAAGAGAATGAGAGATTAACTTTTAATTCTTCGTTCTCCTCTTTTCACAAATTTTAAATACCCCAAATCGAGGTATTTTAGAAGAGGAGTTTTTTTTTTTTTTGAATTAAAAGCCAACTACAAGAAGAAAAATAAACAGAAAACATAAGGAATCCTCTACATAAAGCAGTAGGTTCCCCTAATATGCGCATCTATCCATGGCCAGATTTCCTTTGGGTTAATATTGTGCGAATTCCTAGCAAGCTCCCATCTGTTCTGTTCCTCTCCCAAAAGCAGCAGAATATCCTCTCTCATGATCTGAAGGTCAGCATGTGTTTGTCTTAAAGTTCCTCCATGCATAAATCCTGCTTGACAAATCAGTTGATTCTGATTGTTGTATCTGACATGAGTAACCTGCAAGAGAAATCTACTAAGCCCTTCGAGAAAAACCTTAAGTTTGGAAATATTTCCCTGCTCACAGTGGTAGAACAACAGAGAAGGATTATGGCTGTTAAAACTGAAAGCAACGAAGATACTCTTCTTAGTGGCTTTGGATCTGATTCCAGCTAGGAAAATGTCCCCATCCTTCTGAGCTTGAACTCTATGAAACAATTTCTGTCTATTAGGGGTTCTTGGAAGATAAAGGTCATCAAGGATTTGTTGGGGAGTTTTTTGTGATTTCATGGTCTGTCTCCATCTTTCCACTATTCTGAAAGGGCTTGCTTTGAGATGTTTGAACATCACCTCATTTCGGTGGTTGTAAATTTCCCAACAAAGACAAAAAATTTGCTTCAAACGGTCTGTTTCATCTTGGGAGTTCTGAACCGTTGTAATGATTTGGGTAAGCCACTCAGCAAAGGTACAGCCTTGGATAGAGTCACTGCGGAAACCCATGGAAGAACAGAACCACGCAGCTCTACTGAGGGGACAAAATAAGAACAGGTGATCTTCAGTTTCTATGTCATCACACCCAAACGCACATGTACCACTAATGTTGAATTTCTTTTTAAGAAGATGTACTCCCAACGGAAGTCCTTTGGAAATGCATTTCCAGACAAACATATGGATTTTGGGAGGGATTTTTATTTTCCAGAATCTCTGCCAGTCAATGTTAGGGTGAGGATTTGTAATGGCCCTTGCTACGGATCTTTGATTGAACTCCGTTTTGACAGAAAAAATCCCTTTGCGATCCTTCTTCCAGAAGATAGCATCTTTACCATTTGCTTTGGATATGGGAATGCTGAGAATTTTCCTCGAGGACTCCTCATCAAACATTACATTGATCAGTTGGTGATTCCAACAATTAGAATCAGTGATCAGGTCAGAGACTTTCGTAACTCTGTTAACTTGAGAATGAGGTTGAAACCATAGTTCTGTTCCAAGAAGAATACTCTGTCCGTTTCCCACCCTCCAATGACAGTCTTTAACAACTATTTCAATTTCTTTGCAGGTTGCCCTTGCAAAAGGAGAAGCTTGGTTGCCAATCTTAAATTTGAGGTTTGTTTTATCTTTGCAGTACTTTGCCATGAAGACCTTGGAGAGCAAAGTGTCTTGATCATGAATAATCCGCCATGCTTGCCTTCCAAGGAGAGCCTTATTAAAATCGAAGAAATTCCTAATTCCCAGCCCTCCACAGGCTCTCGGCTTACAGATTTTATCCCAAGCAATCATGTGGGGGGAATTCTGATTTTGATGATTTCCCCAAAAGAAGCTAGCTACAAGCATATCACATTTGTGAGCTTCTTTTGCCGTTAGCGCAAAGTAGGTGATGTAGAACAAAGAGAGAATAAGGGAGAGAATGAGAAATTAGAGGGGGAAGAAACAGAAATAAGGGGAAGTAGAGAAATTGAGGGAGAAGGGAGAAATAGAGGGAGATATAATAATCTGAATAATATTCTTAAATTGCATGAACTTTTCTTACAAAAAGATAGAAGGGGCTTTATATAGAGAGCCCAAGTCAAAGATAATTTAAAACTAATAAAAATATAACAACTTCCAAGATAATAAAGTAAAGATATTTCCTAGATGCTATTACTTCTTATTTCCAAGATAATAAAAGCATAGTTCATTTTCCAGTCAAACTCTAATATTCCCTAGGTAGCAATAATTCATTTCTTCTTTCTAGAATATGATTTTTCCAAGGTCTCCATTATTATTGATTCTCCATCAGTAGGATAAATGGTATACAGGGAGAGAGGCTAGCACTGATTTAATAAGAATTACTCTGCTAGCTTGGGATAGCAATTTGGCTTTCCATCCGGTCAGTTTCCTCTGCAGGGTCTCATAGATGAGATCAAAAACCTGTCTACTTCTAACATTGCCGTCAATAAAGCTTCCCAGGTATTTAGAGAAATTTTCCACTTTTTTGAAGTTTGAATACCTACAAATCATTTTCTTAAATCTATTCGGGGTATTCGGACTAAAAGTGATATCAGACTTTGCAGGGTTGACCATTAGTCCCGAGATTTGGCCAAAGATTTTGAATATTTCCTTGAATTTGCTACAAGCATCAAGGTTTTCCTTGAAGAACAGCAAAATATCATCTGCATAAATGAGATGATTAACAGCTGGTGCAGCTCTTGAGACTTTGACTCCTTTCAATGCACCTGAGTCTTGGGCTTTCATCAACATTCCTGATAGAACGTTTATGCAAAGGATGAAAAGGTAAGGGGAAAGTGGATCTCCCTGTCTAAGGCCCGCCTTAGGGTAGAAGCTCTCAGTTAGATTACCATTTATGTTTATTCTGAAGGAAGTTGTAGATACACATTGGGAAATCATTTGAATCCAGTGAGTAGGGAAGTTCATGTGATGCATTACTTGGGAAATGAAGTCCCATGAGATCTTATCATAGGCTTTGTAAAGATCTATTTTCACTGCAGCCCAAAAGGTTTTTCCTTTTTTGCACCTTCTAATGTATCTCAGAACCTCATGAGCTACAAGGATGTTGTCACTGATTAGCCTTCCTTTTGCAAAGGCGTTTTGGTATGGGGTAATAAGGTCCCCCATGATGTTTTGTAGCCTATTAGCTAAAGTTTTTGAAATTACTTTGTAGGCCACATTACACAGACTGATTGGTCTAAAATCTTTGAAGCCTTCTTGGTTTTCCCCTTTAGGGATCAAAGTGATGATAGTTTGGTTCAGCTCCTTAAGTATAAAACCCCTATTTAGGAAAGAAGCCACCATCTGAATTAAGTCCTTACCAACCACTGGCCAGTAATGTTGAAAGAAAATAGCCGGCATACCATCTGGACCAGGGGATTTATAACCATCCAATTGAAATAGAGCACTCTCTATTTCCATATTAGTGAAAGGTTGCTGAAGGACTCGAAGCTGTTCCGAATTTAGCCTCAGGATATCCGCATTCTGAATTACCTCTGTTACAGTCAAGGAATCAGGTCTATCATGAGGTATTGAGTAAAGATTTTGGAAGTATCCTATTGCAGCTTTCATAATCTCCTCATTTGAATGTTTCCATTCTCCATCCTCATCTTTGATTGCAATGATCCTTGATCGTGTTCTTCTCTGTTTTACCACATTATGAAAAAATTTGGTGTTTCTTTCTCCCTGTAACAGCCACATTTGTTTTGCCCGTTGTGCCCAGAAAATTTGTTCACAGTTTAGTAAAAATTGGAGTTTTGCCTGTACTCCTTTTTCCTTGGCAGCTAAGTCCTTGTTCGGTTTTTTAGTAATATTCTCCTGAAGCATTGTCAACTCTTTTTTCGTTTTTTGGATTTGCATCCTTAGGTTGCCAAATTCTTTTTTATTCCACCAAACAAGCTTATTGGAAGTTTGTTTAACTTTACGGACCAGGTTGAAAGCTGCTGAGCCTTGAGAATTATTAGACTCATTCCAAATGTCTCTAATGATGTTTCCACATTCTTGATGTTGCAACCACATTGCTTCAAAGTGGAACCTTCGGTTTTTTTTTTCCTGGATATCCTCCGTGTAAAGCATCATTGGGGCGTGATCAGAGCTGGCAATGGGCATATTCTCAATCCAAGTATGGCTGAAGAGATCCCTCCACTGTTGGTTGCACCACCCCCTATCAATTTTTTCATATATTCTGTCCTCTAACTTTCTATTATTGCACCAAGTGAACTGAACTCCTTTGGAGGTTATGTCACTGAGTTGCTTTGAGAACATAATATTAAGCGGTCTAGGATTAGGGGTAAAATTTGAGTTTGTTGCCCATTTGTCGCTATGGAAGAATACATGATTAAAATCACCAATTAATAACCAAGGGGTTTGATTGGCGTTAATGGAATCAATGAAATCCCACATGATATGTCTTTTGTGTTTTGCTGGGGGACCATATATATTTGTTATCATGACAACTTGGTTAGAGGGGAGAGTAAAATACCCATGAATCCAGTACTTGCTTTTGGAAATAAGATGAAAACTTAGGTTTCCCCTCCAAAAAAACAGCCAGACCACCACTTTTGCCTTTGGCATCTACATTACAGAAGAACGAAAAACCAAAAGGAGAGCATAATGCTTCTAACTTGTCTATATTACATTTAGTCTCCTGGAGACACAAAATATCTGGGTTACATCGTTGGCAAATATTTTTAATCCTGTTTCTTGTCGAGGCTTTGCCTAGTCCTCGACAATTCCAATTCAGGACTCTCATTGTCCTTTTGGGGACTGTTTTGGTACAGTCACCCTGAAACCCAACATACAGTTCTTCATCAGTTCAGAGATTTCTTCAATACCGGCTTCCAATTCTGCCTCCAGGTTCTGCTGTTCTGGTAATTCCTCTGTGGGAACACTTGAAATCTCATCATCTATTGCTTCCTCAACTCTATCAACATCCTCCGATTTTGCCCTCTTTGGAGATCCTTCTTCACTAGAATCCCCCAACTCCTCTATGAGAACCCCTTTTCTCTTTCTCGGGGGTAAGAGTACTTCCATCACCCAAAGTTTTTGCTTCTTCTTTTTGTTGTCTTCTTCCTCAATATTATGTCCTTGGTCCCACCTTCTCTTCCTTTCCCAATCCGAGGGCCCTCCTATTTGTAATAATTGGGTAGGGTCCTGTGTGAATTTCCAGCCTCTGTGTATTGTAAGGTCTCTGATATTGTCAATGCAGACTTGCCCAAGGAGAATTCCCCAAAATCCCTGTTTATTATGTGCCATAAACCTGCCATGAAGGTTTGAGTATTCTGACTTGTGCGTGCTTGATCTCCGATGATGATCCTTGTTCGGGTTATGGCAGTAGGATCCTGTAGCTCCAGATAACTTGTCCTGGGAGGTAAAGGCGTAATAGTGCCCACTGTGGGAATATCTTCTTGGTCATTATTGCTTTCATTGCCTCCACTTTGTCTGGAGGATCCTCCCTCTTCAAAGTATGTTATAGTGGAATCTTCATCATTCTTGTAAAAGGAGTTCTCAAAAAGAGTACAAGAATGCTGCCAAAAGAGTAAATCATCCATTGGAGTAAGGTTGTTGTTTTCTCCAAAAATTGGATATGCAATAGGATCCCATACCATCTTTCCTGTACCGATAACCATTTCTCCTTCACATTCCATCCAGGATAAAGGGTAGTGTTGTTGGCTTGGTTGTTCATCCTCTTCCACAAAATGAGTGATCTCCTGCAGTGGAAGAGGGAAAATATGTTCTGGGGGGGCTGTGTAGTTTTTAGTGGCTAGGTGAAGAAGTTGAGGGTCTTGTTCCATTTCCTCCAGTTCCTCCCTACTGATAATGATACGATGATTTTCTTCCCCTATGGTGTTATCATCATTAGGAGTCAGTGGCTCACCATTTCCTTCCACAGGCATGTCAGGAACTTGTTGATCCTCCATATCATCCTGCATTTCTTCAGAGTTAATGGGAGAGAAGTTTGGCTCCAGCCCTCCTGCTAGTTCTTCCAGGTTGTTAGCAGCTACAACGTCAATATCCTCCTCCAAATCATCCTCATCATCTAATTCCATGAAAGGTTCTAAAGGGAAAATAGGTTGGGGACCAGATTGTATCTCATTTGGTAGTGGATACTGGGCATGGTTTGCGAAATTACCTTGATTGTCAAAGTAACCAACAGGATCAAAGACATAATCCAGAACCGGTTGCCTTAGTGGTCTAAGCTCTTGTCCTTGTGGCAGATTTCTTCGTGCTATTCTCGTTGTTCTTCTATTCTCATGATTGAGAAAAGCTCTTGCTTCATTGACGAAGTGAAATCTAGAGACCACAAAACCCGTTTCCAAACCAATAAATTGATTTATCATATTCATTTGGTTAGTGAGAGCCGTTGCTCTACGTTGGTCAGACCATCTACAAATGGGTTCCGTATGTCCTATCCGACCACAACCATTACAGATTCTAAATATTCTCTCATAGCGACATTGAATCCATAATGGCCTATTATTATCAGCACGGAGGATAAAACCCATAATCAGTGGCTGTCTAACAGGGATCCTCACTCTAATTCGCATAAAACGGAGATTTCTTGGGATTCTGGGCTCCCAATCAACGTCCATTACCACCCCAAAAATATTTCCCAAAGCACTAGCGATATCCGGAAGTTGGAATTCAAGAGGGAGGCCCCATAGTTGAACCCAAACGGGAAATTCAGAGATTTTGTATTCCGTGAGAACCAAGTTTGGTTCCCATGGGGCACAGTAAAAGAGGCCTCCTTGCATTGCCCAAGGACCTTCCCTCTGAATGAAGTGCCGATCCTCCTCATTAGAAAAGTGAATGATAAAGTTTTTCTTGGTCCCTCCGACCACTGTTGCTCGACCTCTAATTTTCCAAAAAGCGTCTATCAGGGCTTGAAGTCGTCGAGTAGAAAACTTCCTTGAGTCTATAAATGAGCCAACCAGGCATTGGGTCCAGTATCTTCTATAGTCTTGTGTTCTGGCAGCATTAATACTAAACAGTGGTCCTCTAGCCAGCCTCCTCCGAGGGGGAGACCTTGGGTGAACCGCATTTTCCATGTCCTGAACTTCATCAAGTTCGACATCAGAGTCTGAATCACTGGAGTCTGTCCAGTTGATTTCTCGTGGGTTTTCCATGTTTTCCTTAGGTTTGGGTTTGTGAAATTGAAGGCAGGCTCTATGAGAATGAAATGGTGGTTTGGTGTGTTTAGACTTCGCCATGGTTGATATAGAGTCCTTTCGATGCAACGAAGAGACTCTATCCCTAGGCATAATTAAGTCTACAGGCATCGGATATGAAAACAAATCGACTAAAACTACAGAATCACGAAAGGGAAAAGACTAGCTTCGGAAAAATCAGACTACTAAGTAACGCATGTGGAGGAAAATTAAATGACTACTAATATCAGCACAAGGTAGCCATAAAACTCAGCGAAACTCAAGCCAATCAGAGCGTAAAAAACTGAAGATTCGAAAAAGGGCAGATAAGCCGAAAACGCTTAATAAATATGGAGAGAGATGGGAAACTTATCTGATGGGAGAGAAGTAATCATTAGAGATAATATGTGGGCTTAAGACTCCCTGGATTTAATGCTCGCCAAATCCTGCTTCAAAGCGTGCTTGGAAAACGGCTAGATCTGGCCCTTAAGAGAGAGAGCTATGAACGTAGAGCTTTCTATTGGTTGAATATTCGGTGAACTGTTGTCTAAATGATTAGTCTTGAAGATAGCTTGGATATTCTATCTCAAATCGTTTCTGCCTTAATCGTATTCGCACAAAACTGACTCTATCTCTACTCTCTATTTCCTGGTAATGGTATAGCCCCAAATTCTCTCAGGGGGAATACCAGAGAAAATCTCTTGTTTCGATTTAAGAATAGGAATGAAACTTCCAATATGGGAAGATTCAGAGAACCCAAGAGGGTTGAAAAGGAAGGGTCGAAACTCAGTCGCTTTTCGCGACGAGTTGTGTCGCTTCGCGACTTCTCTCTCTAACTTCTCTCTCTACGTTTGTTGTTTTCAAAATAGAAGAGGAGTTGCTTCCCAAACAAGGGGAAAGTAAAAGGAGATTAATCTCCAATTTCCTTCCCTCCCCTTTCCATCCAATCTCTTCCTCCCTCCCCCTCCAATTTTTTAAGCAAGTCCTAAAGGACTAAACTGTATGGTTTCTATGATTGTCAATGACTAAAAAATGTAAATTAGACTTTCAAAAATTGAATTGTTAACTCGTATATCTTTTAGGGATTAAATGGTATGTTTACTCTAATAATTGACAAAATCCATTCCATTTTTTACTTGAAAGCATTAGCCAGTTGTCAGAAAACCCATCCTGAAAAATATGTGTTTGTATTCTTTAGCATGCCCAATTACAGCATCATGTTACAACTCAAGATTTGCTCAGTTGAAGCTCTGGAATTTTCTTTGCCAAATTCAAGCATCTATCTGATCTTGCATATCTAGGTAGGTTGATTATGCTAATATGGCAATCTGAGTAAATTACCACTTTCTCTTGGCTATTTCTGACTATTGCTGAAACAGAAGTTTAGAACCAATAAGTTCTGAAATAGTGGTTCGTATTGCAGGTTTCTCTTGTTCTCTGCTGACGACGAGGTGTATATCTAACTTCTACCAACAAAGCCAAAGGGTGAACTTCTAGTATTGCCACACCTGAATGGCATTGAGAGGTGACTTTTTTCACCCAACGAATTTTTTGTTGCAAAATTTTCAAGTTATGTGAAAAACATATCCATATTACAGTTTTAGGAAGGCAATTAAACCTCACATGTGCCAGAATCTCATTTATATTTTTCACTCCCTCATATAAGTCATGAATCGTTTATCATCATCTTGTATGTGTTATTTATTCCTAGTGCATTAAATCTTCTTACAAGTCGGAGATACACGTAACTTGTTTTATTGTTGTGTTTATTACTTATTATGCAGATGATTTGTAAATGGATATGTTGTACATGAAGTTAGTGCTACGTGGCAATCTTGGGATGCAGGAGCAGAAGCTTCTGGTTAAGGAAGACATACTAGTGATTGTAGAGGAAGATACTTTGTGACAGAATTGGTTGTTGTTTGGTATATTGTGGTCACTTATAAGATCACACATACATAGTGTAAGTGGGGTTACAATTTTCTTTTTGAAAGAAATCAATGCATAATGTAAATTAAATATTAAATAATACTAAACTGGTATAACAACCCTCATTTCCCTTTCCTTAACATTCATCGAAATGAAATCATACGAAGATGAGATCCAATTAATTAGTCGAACCAAAAAGTGTTTGAATGACCATGCACACATTAGGACTTTGCTCAATATCATTTCAGATGCATATTTTCCTATGAATCAACGTTGAACCCTCCCAATATTTGGCATTAATTAGTTTTACATAAGAATTCCAATTACTTGCACTGAAACGTAGACAATTTGCTTAAATATTTTGAATAGGACACTTGCAAATTTCGCTGTCACAAAAATCACTGTAAAAAGGATAAATAATGAGTGAATACCTCAGAACTCTGTTCTGTTTATGCAGAGCTTAATATGATTATCCACTTTCTTTCTAAACAAAATTAATCCAGGGTTTTCTTGAAGGTGCTCTAAATGGATTGAAGTATCAGTGCGCAAATACAAAATAATATGAGGTTCAAAAACTTGCTATCAAATGTTATTCACAAGGAAGCTAGAATCTACAAGAGTTATGTACGGTTCAAGTCTAAATATCCAACTGTTGCATTTTATACCCTTTAGAATTATAATGCTGCATAGTGCAACTCATCTTATCAATGCCGACCGTTGAAGAAAGTGTTAAATGTGACTTTCTCCTTATCTATTATTCATTTATATGAATCCATATCCTGAAACATTCTTTAACTAAGTACCTTCATTAGAGGAAGACAAAAGAATGCAATTCTTTTATATTATTTTGGGCAAAAGCACCTTTTTGGTCCCCTAAACTTTATATCAATTTTCAATTTCATTTTGTCCCGAAAGTTTAACATTTTGATCGATTTTATTCATTTCACAAATTTCATCTAATTAATTAACGGCAAACTCCATGTGACTTTTTACATACAATGTAAGATTGTTGGGAAAAATCAACAAATCCTGACTCAGATTGAAAACTACTTGGAGTTTGTCGTTAATTCATTAGATAAAGTTAAGACAAAAGATAAAATTGGTCAAAATGTAAACTTTTGGAGACGAAAATGATAGTAAACAAACTTTGGGATGAAGTTGAAAATTGATATAAAGTTTGGAGACCAAAAATGTACTTTTGCCTATTATTTTGTATTCTTTTTGAGATGAAAGAATGCAATGTCAAGAATTCTTCTATATTCTTTTGAGACGCAAGACAAAAATCAGCTGTGGGCATTAGAGGAAGAAATCCTACATCAAAGCTAAAGAATGCAATTTTGTATTATGCAAGAAATCAAAATGTGAATTAAGAAGATACCGAACCTGGTTTATGGGTATTTGATCCCTTTAACTTTCCAGATATGAGTATATCATAGGTAGAATCATCAGGCACAAGACCCCTATCAAGCATCTCATGATGTAATCTAAAGGCCTCTGGTAGATTCCCCTTCATAAAATGTCCAGCAATTAAACTGTTATAAATGAGTACTGTCGGAGCTATCTTGTTTCTATCCATTTCTTCTAGAATCTTGCTTGCATTCTCTAGTTGCCCTTCATCACAGAATCCCTTTATCAAAACTGTGTACAAGATGATATCAGGCACAATGCCCTGGGAAAGCATCTCTGAGTAAAAGTCTAAAGCAAGACTCAGTTGACCCTCTTTTATAAATCCATCAATCATAGTAGTGTATGTAAGCAAATCACATTTAATGTTATCCCTTATCATTTTCTTCTTCATGTAAAGTGCCACGTCCATACTTTTCAAATCTCTGAAGCCACTGATAATGCTGTTATAAACAACTCTATTTGGAGACAAACCTACCTCTGAAAGTTCATCGAAGAATTTGCTTGCCTTTTCCATGTCTTGCATTTTGCGGAATACATCAATGAGAACACCGTATGCAATGATATCTAATTGAATCCCCCTGTTTTTCATTTCTTTGATCATCTTCAAAGCAAGATCAAAGTTATTACTTTTGCAATATCCATTAATTAAACTGGTATAAGTTATAACATTTGGTGAAATTCCTTTTTCACACATCTCCGAGTAGGTAGAAATTGCTGCCTTTATTTCACCTTCCTTGACATATCCATCTATGATGCTATTATAAGTCATAGAAGTAGGAATAAAACCCCTCTCAACAAACTTGTTCATCATATCCTTCATTGCGGACATTCGACCAAGTTTGCACAAGCCGTTTATAATGGTGTTAAATGTGAAATCCGAAGGTGCAATATTTGCATACTCCATTCGGTCAAACACATCTATAGCCTGTTTGGAATCACCTTTTTTAAAGAAACCATCTATCAAAATAGTGCATGTAACGGGATTCGGTTTGAAACCCCTTTTAAAAATCTCATTCAACACACTGAGTGCCTTATCCATGCAACCATTTCTGCAGAGGCCTAGTATCATGACGTTGTAAGAAACCAGCGATGGCACAATACCCTTACTCAACATCTTACCCCATAAACTACTAGCCTCATCAACCTTACCCTCTTTACAGAGCCAAGATAAAAGAACATTATATGTAATTACATTAACAATACCATGCTCAACTGCCTCATCAAACAACTTATATGCATCTTCTAGTTTATGCACTTTCAAGAATCCTCGTACCATATCACTAACAATATAGGCAGAGGGCTGGATGCCCATGACTTTCATCTGGCAGTAAAGTTCATAAGCCTTTTCCATATTCCCAATCTTTGAGCACCATGCAATCAAGACAGAGAAAGTAACCTTGTTGGGTGTGAGACCAGCCTCAACAATCTCATCAAACAATTTCAATGCACTAGTCACATCCCCTTCCACGCAAAAACCTTTCATCAAACTTGTTGCAACAACTATGTTCATCGGTATACCACTGTTCACCATCTCATCCTTTAGACTCAAAGCCTCCGCAATATTTCTCTGCTTCACACAAGCACAAATGACAGATGTATATGTAGCCGTAGATGGCACCCAACCCAAATCTTTCATCTCCTTCAATAGCTTACAAGCCAAATTTGACTCAGGCCTCTGACAAGCAGCCTGAATAAGAATGCTATATGCTGCTGCATCAAGTATCGTTCCATTACATAATGCCTGTTCAACATACATCTTCGCTTCCTCAGCTTTCCCTTCCCTTAAACAAGCACGCAGCACAATATGCAATGTACAGCAATCACCATAGATTTTTCTTTTAACCATTTCACCATGCAAGGCATGTACCTCATCAATCATGTTTCTCCTAACCATTGCCGTCAAAAGGATATTGATAAATGGAACCCAAGGATTTACATCATGCTCAAATATTTTCCTCAAACAATCAATGGCATCTATTATTTTATTAGCTCTAACACAGCTATTCAGTAAATAATTGTAAACTCGTGAATCTGAACTAAAACTGTACCTTCTTTCCAATTCCACCAAGCGTTCCAACAGCAACTTAGGAGAAGAACTTGACTCGCCAGAAAGATAGTTATTGAGTTGATTCTGAGCAGCTCGATGACTCCCATCGCAGCGTGTAAGAATATGAAGCAACAAACAGAAAGCATCAACGGATTTTACATAACCTACTTGTCGTTCGAAGTACTCCAAAGCCAATTCAGGTTTTTCCTTGTAGCTCAGAAGGTCGTCTAAAACACGATTTTCCGATATGCGCACAGAGGATTCCTTCGAACGCGAATTTCCTTCTGAATGAACTGATGAAGATACTTCCTCAACGCTTAAACCAACATCGGAAATTCGTCTTGAGCATAAAAGATCAAAGGGTAAGAAAAT
Source organism: Chamaecrista fasciculata (assembly GCA_003254925.1). Classification (NCBI taxonomy): domain Eukaryota; kingdom Viridiplantae; phylum Streptophyta; class Magnoliopsida; order Fabales; family Fabaceae; genus Chamaecrista; species Chamaecrista fasciculata. Next base: position 37,100 of record QANZ01010359.1, read on the forward strand.
GCGAAGCTCGTGTAAGTGGATTGGAGAAAGTTTGATGGAAGATTTCAATCTCATTGCACAAAAATTTCAGGGACTAATTAGTATGAATCTGTGAAACGAATTCAAGTTTGAAATTGGGATTTCATTAGATTGAAGAATGTGAACCCTTGAGACCTGAAACTCAAGGAGGCGAAGACGGTGTACGAGGAGGGTTTAGGCAACAGTTTGAAGACTCCGGTCATCAGTTTAATTATTGAAAAGAATTAAGTATAATATTTAGTGCTTTCTTTTTTTTTTTTTTTT
>QANZ01010376.1:2926-15765 GCA_003254925.1 Chamaecrista fasciculata
AGGACTGGCAGAATCCTCGACTGCTACTTTTACATATCTTAGTATCACCATCTTGAGGTGATCTTGTCTGAGTACATCACCGTCGGAATGTCAGTGGGGAAACTCTTTCCCGCTTAGGCGTCTTCCGGTCTCTCCAGGATGACCTTTAAGCATACTTCAGACATTAGTTTTTACAGTCTGCGTCTCCACGCGACTAACCCATTCTTGTAGAATCAGTGATCGCATTCCGCTTGGAACCATTCCAACTTACGATCTCTACTGTTCAGGGAATCCACATTTCATTACCTGCGATCAATATTGGTTGGCTTGAATAATGGGCTTCTTGTGTAACCACCTTACACATTAATTCTACCATGTACCAAGAATTCGTCTTTAGTGCTTCTCAAGTACTAAGGACTTTAATGATAGCCTTTCAGTGAGCCTCAACAGGGTCACAACTTATCATATACAAGGCAAACGACATATTGAGTCTAGTACAGCATGATGGATCCTATTGCCGCGGCACATGGGATACCACTCATGTGTCCTTGCTCATCACGTGTTTCAGGAAACACTGATTCTTGCAAAAGACTAATCTTCTGATTCATCACCATGAATCCCTTCTTGAAGTCTCTCATACTGAACTCTTCAGCATCTTATTCAAGAATGTACTTCTTGACTCAATTCTAAGAAGCTCCTCTGAGAACTATCTCATAGATCTCAGCTTCTTATCCTTCATTGAAAGTGATTAATCTATCTAAGATTCTCAATCTCAGGGATAGTAATGCAGCTTTCAACCAGCCATATGTGCATGACATACAGCACCATGATTGCAATTGTGCTCCCACTAACCTTCTTATAAACATAGGACCCATCTAAGTTTTGTATGAAGCCAAACTCCTTTGTTGTTTTTCATCAAAACAAAGATTAAAGATTCTTGACAGGTGGCGGGCTCACCACGCTCCTAGAGCAACATTTCCCTGCTCTCAATGACCAAAGATCCCCATCTTTGAAATTGAGAACGTGTTCTGTCAGAACTTCGTTGTCCTTATGTTCTAGAGTAGCTTCCACAACACCTTATGGCTACCCTGTTACGAGTAACGTTAGACTAAGCCAAAGTTTGACAACTGTAATGCCGGAATAGTCAAGACCTCAGGTCTAAGGGCATCATGACAGATTGTACAGGAGAGACCAGCTAATGACTGAACCCATGCAGAACTCTCCGGGTCGGTCCAGCAACTTGTAACTCTTATATAATTGCACCATGACTCTCGTCCCAGCATCTAGTGCGTGCATCTCCATGCACCGAGGTCATGCTGGTCTTGGTTCAATTCAAGTTCCCACTCGAATGAGCGACCAGGGACTGTTTAGATTAACTATCTCATAATTAATCATGGACTGTTATCATAGTAAACATGCTAATAATATGATAACCATTAATTTATCTCCATAAATTAATTGATATGTTCCCAACATATCTATAGGATGATTGACCCTAGGGCACAATCTCCATCACCAACGACTATTATATCTCCTAATACAAGGTTTTTCGAACTCCTGAGTTCAATGGCGGCCTTCATTTTGTGAACAAAATGTTCGAAAATATGATTTTCAGCGATTGTGTAATTTTTCGGTGATAATGTAATTTTTCGGCGGCTTGCCAGTCTTCTTTCCGCAAAATGGAGACCGTCATTGAACTCAGGAGGTCAAAAAACTTTGGATTAGGAGTTTTCATAGTTGTCGGGGTCATCGTGTATCTCGTCGGAAAGTTCGCCAAAGACTTGAGGGTCCAAAACGGAACTTTGAGCAAACTTGAGGGACCAAAATAGGACTTTGGCCCAAAAAAATTGAAATTAGGGTATAATTGACACTAACATTTCACATTGGGGGCATAACTGACACAAAACAAACGTTAGGGGCATAAGTGAAACTGACCCCAAACGTTAGGGGCCCGAAAGGGTCTTTTACCTATTTTTTAGCTACTGTCCACTTTTTGAGATTTTTCTACTCTCCATTTCACAGTCATACATCATCGTATCATATCATCATAACATCATTATCATCATCATTCAGTTTCATTTATAACGTCATGCTCATATATCATAATCATCATCATATTCATCATCATAATCATCATCATCATATTGACATACAATATCATACTTGAAACATAACAGGTAAGTTAGACATACTTATCAGGCCATCCATGCAATGCAAATGCTATGCAATAGCTTCTTTCTTTCATCCTTTCTTTCCTTTCATTACTTTTATTTCATCATCATCATCGCTGGCTGTGGACGACGCGCCACCCGATCAGTGGTACCCAAAGTACAACCGGCATTTAGCCTTCCAGAGCGTCCCCGGGCGTGTACACATTCTGTAGTCCTCCAGGCGGGACAAAACCACCATCCCCGGTCATCATCATCATTACTTACCGTGGTGATCACTTTGATTAAGTTCATTTCATTGTGCCGGAGCACCCTTTCATTCGTCATCATACTATATGCTTCATGCATATGTCATTCATTGTATTGATCACCATGCTCATTATACATCATGTCATGCACATTACATATACATCATACATTCATCATTCATACATGTTCATCATTCATTCATCATACTTATCATTTTCATCATTCTTCATACATTTATCTGTTGGAGATTGTGCCCTAGGGCCAATCATTTTATGTATATGTTTTGAACATATTGATTAATTTATGGAGATAAATTAATGTGTTATCATATTATTAGCATGTTTACTATGATAGAGTCCTTGATTAATTATGAGATAATTAATCTAAATCCGTCCTTGGTCGATTATTCTCGTGGGAGCGAGAATGAACTAAGATCAGCATGACCTCGGTGTATGGAGATACATGCACTAGATGCCGCGCGAGAGTCATGGTGCAATTATGTAAGGGGTTACAAGTTGTTGGACTGACCCGGAGAGTCCTGCATGGGTTTAGTCAATAGCTAGTCTCTCCTGTACGCCTGTCATGATGCCTTAGACCCAAGGTTATTAAAACCGGACCGGCCATTGAACCGGCCGAAGGAGGGGTTCAAGGTTCAATGGTTCAACCGGGGTCCAACTGGGGTCGGACCGTTGATGATCACTTTCTCTATCAAATTTTGGTTCATAATCAACATTCTCTAATATTTGACCCATAATTATAAAAAAAAAGACCAAAAAAATAAAAAAAAAATAAACCAGGACCGGTTCAACCGGTTTGCCTCTGGTTCAGGCCGTTTTTGACCGGTTCTCTGCCTGGCCGGTTATTAAAACAACTCGGACCGACCTAATGACCGGTTCAACCGGTCGGACCGGCCGGTCCGGTCCGTTTTAATAACTATGCTTAAACCTGAGGTCTTGACTATTCCGGCGTTGTAGTTGTCAGACTTTGGCCTAGTCTAACGTTACCCGTAGCAGGGTAGCCATAACGGCTAGGTACGGGTTTGGTTGATTGCCGTGCTGAGGAATGTGGTTGACCAAGATGGGATTTTGTCCCTCATTTATAGATGAGAGATATCTAACTGGCGCCCTCGATGAGTCTGTCCAAGAAATGCGTGGCCACGCTGGGAAATGGGACTAACTTAGGAAATCGAGAAAGTTGAGGTTTGGATTATGGATGACTTTCCTGTGCCTAATCCATGACCAAGATATCGTGTGACAATAGGGTCTATGACAAGGTGGTACTAAGGTTAAATCGGTCTTTTTGATAAAACGATAATTCACGTGTTTTGGGTAGTCGTGATGGCTTGCTAGAGTCCGCTCTCGACTTGTGAGTCATAGGGATGGCTTGCTGCCAACTTCACGTGAGGCCTGCTGGGTCACACATGAGCAGGATCTGGACACCGCTTAAAGGGACACGTGAGGCCTGCTGCCAACTTCCAAAGATAATTTAGGGGAGGATGGCGCCTTCTTTGGTAGGTCCCAAGGGAAGATTTGATCTTCCATTTGATTCTCAAAGATTGCATTTTGAATTCTATTAAGATATTAAGGTAATATTTTAATTAAGAATTCAAGTCCTAAAATTATAATATTAGTGTAATCTTATAATTTTATAATTTGATAATCCTATAATTTAGGGATTCCCTAATTATAATTATCAAAATTCCCCAAACTATATAAGGCCAAGCCAAGTCGACTTGGTGACCTAATTTTACATAAGTGTGATTTTGTTTCTTCCTTTGTGAGACAAAGAGAGAAAATCTCCTAACTCAAAAAACCTAGAGAGAGAAACTTCATCTTCTCCAAGAGTGTGAGAGAAATTAAGGTTTCCATAGCTAGGGTTTTGAGGGAGAGAAAAACAAGAAGGAGTTCTTGTTATTGCGCCACCTATCTTTAAAGTTCAAGAAAGCGTTCTTGAATTTTCAGAACTGTAGATACGAGTTTCCTTGTTCTTTTGGTGAAAAGAACAGAAGGCTAGCACTTTGGTGCCAACAAACTGCTCTTGTGGATTACTGGCGGAGGAAGGACGCTTCAAGTGGACTTCTCAGAAACGCACCATTCAGTCGGACTGATTGAAACCTTGAGGTATAAATCTATCCTTCACCGGTTTAAATTCAGCTAGAGGATCCGTAGGGAAATTTTTGGTCCTTTGCGCCATTTAAAGATTTAATTTTTAATTTTATTTTTGCTTCCGCTGCGCAGTTAGGGCCCTGATTTCCCAACATTATCATCAATCACATACATAAATCTTACCTTTAGCACACATTGGACTATTTCTAAACAACAAATACAGACTGGTATTGAAAACTATGCAGGGCCCTACTTTTTGGCACCTCGTTGTGGACTTTGTCGTGGGATCATGGTGCGAGCTCCAAGGCAAACTCCCAGAAAATTGGGCCTTAAAACCCAAGTTTTCAGAGTTACATTTTGGTCCCTAAATAGTCTCAATCCAAGTCTGATTTCAACCAAACTTCACATACATACCATATCAAGTCTCCTAATTACAGATCTTGCCTCAGATCTGACATGCAAGCACATTTTCATATAAACCCATATACTTACATTTATTTCATTTTATTCCCTATCCTTATTCAAACATTATCCGATCATCATCAAAATTCATATACACTAATTATTGACTCTCCTAAAGATGAATTTGCCATCAGATTCGACATGTAACTAGATTTCATAGGTGAACTCACAGTTTTCATTATTTTCGCTTAGGTCCCTAACCAAGACCAAATCACTTCCAAATTTGACCAAATTTCAGATCCACCTAATTATTTTCATCCCTAATTACAGATCTAAGCTCAACATCAACATGCAACAAGGTTTCATAACCAAATCGAAATTCACAACTTTAATCTTCATAAAATTGGAAAAACATATCAAACCATCATGGATTCTCATGAATTTCACATATGTCATGTTTTTCACAGTGTAGAACTCTAATCTAGCGTCATATTCAACATGCAAAGCATTTTGGGACCAAAAACAGCGAAAAAGACTAAGCTGGAAATTCAAAAAATGTGTAGAAGTGAGAAAACAAACTCAAGGAGAGAGTTAAGAGCATCCTACTTCTTGATCTTGATGAATCCCAACTTTGGCAGCAAACTAAAGCTTTCTCTCTCTAGGAACCGAGACCTTCTCTCTCTAAAAATCAAAAAATGACTTGAAAGTTTGAAAAATAAGACTAAACTGCAAGTTTATATAACTGGGGACCTTGCCGCCGACTTCGCCTTCAGTGAGCCGCATGGCGAACTCCCAGTTAAATTTGCAATTTGGTCCTTCCCTAAATACTCTTCCATATTTCACTTTTTGACCCTCAAAATACCTTTCCTTGTTGCATTTAAGTCATTTTTCGCTTGCGTTTAGGTCCCTAAAGTCCCATACTTAGCATTTTCGAGTTTCACACTTATCGGTACCATCATTAACTCATCATTCCTCATTCATATGACCTTTCCAAAGGTCGGGATATTACAAAACTACGCAACAAGGGGCCAAACAACACAACCTTAAACTCAAGCATAATCCCAACTTTATACATATCTAGGCCAACCAAGCTATCATAAATTTCAAGTCATCCATCGGCTCATGCAACAAAAGCCACCCAAGGGCTTTCCACAATTAAATCATGCAAACATTAACATTTCGAGTCTCCCCTAACTCATGCAAGTCAGGCCACATCTGACTTATACTCTGAACCTTAAAGATTAAAATGCACCATTTGATTATCCCATAACATAACTCAAAATTAACCAAATGTTTCACATTAAACAAAATTATATGCAAATGGTAATGAGGCTCACTCAAACCATTCACATTTGCACACTAAATAATTCAATTTTTGAAGGGAAACAACTCAACAAGAGGTCTCAAATGAGAAATGAAAGCAAAAACACGAAAACCATAACTTTTATGCATATAAACAAGTTATCTCGCCAACTTCTCATTGGCAGCTGGTCGGACACCCGTTGTAAGGTGTCAAGCGAGCCAAATTTAATAATACTCGAGCCTCGCAAGTATTACTATATCTATTAGAATATAGTATAGATGCTAACCCAAGGTCGAATCTCTCGCGGAACTCAATGTGATGAGACTAAGAGAATTGTGATGAAGGTTGTAGTTTATGATTTTGATTATAAAGTTGTCACGAATTAATATGAAAACAATACTTGAGAGAAACCCTAGAGATGGACTGTCTTAGTTCATGAAAGATAAAGAACAGATAATTAATGTGCATTTAATTAACCATGTTAAATGATGTATTTATACTAAAACACAATCAATCAAGCAATAGTGAAAGATATAAGATTAGGATAAATAACTCAACCAATATTGGGGGAATTGAGCATTTATTCATCATTCTTCAAGGCAATCTTTATTATTGCAGTATCGGACCAATGAACAAATATAAACAATAAAGAACAATCCTAATTATACTTTCTAAGATAGATAGAACACTCTATGTAAACCAACCATGTGAATAACATGTTTAAAGAGCAACCTTTATTAATCGTAAAAGAGATAGATTCCAAGGATACCAAGTTTTATCCCTAATAAAGTATTGACCTATCAATCTAATGTATAAACAACTTCAACACTTACCATGAAGGAGTTGAGAATTCTTCATAAATGCAACATCAACATCTGGACCTATAATGAATACATGATGAACTCAAGCCACATCCTTGAGGCATTCCTCAAGTATCTACCTAATTAGTTACTCATGCTCTAGGCAGAGAACTCTAAACTATTCTATTATTTTGCTACTGGAAAGATTGGCGACTTTGAGTGTGGAATGACGAGCTCTATTTATAGGCATGAATAGTAGACTTGGACCGCAAGAAGTGGAACAAATTTGCCCTTGGGCCATTGTGCGTGCTGGCGGCCCAACATGGTGGCTCAACGAAATATTTGAGATATCTCTACTGCGTATTGATAACTTGAATCCTGGCCGTCCAAAACATATCTTTTAGCCACTAAGTTGTGTGTGCCACAAGACTTCTCACTTGGGCCGTTGGCTCAAGTGACGACTCAACCTAAAATTGCGCTGAAGCTTATGTGCTAACGTCATACTCCTCTCAGATATGTGTGCCGCGGGAATTACAACCATGGGCCGGCGGCTCATCCAACGACACAAGAATTTCTTTTGTTTATCTTGATCCTCTCGTTGATTCTGGATGTTTCCCTTTTGGTTTGACCCTGTTTGGATGTCTGAAACACTAAATAAACCATTAAGTAGCACCTATTTATAAAGTTCAATAAATAAATGCTAATTAACCTATTTTATCCACTTTATTATGCCATACCTAGGTGCAGCCCTTAGCATATTGATTGGTCTAATTATAATATATTATTAGTTTAAACACATGAAAAGAAGGCCAAATAACATGTTCATATAAGTTCATGAAAACTCGTCGCTCTCGCGTCTGAGTTCTAACCCCTAAACCCTTCTTGGGTTCTTCCGCTTCTTTTCAATTTCAGTAGGTGTTACTTTATCTGTGACGATCTACCCCCTTAATCTTGGTGTTTGCAAGGAGTTCTGCGGCTGTTTTGATAGCTACGTTCCCGTCTACTATAGTTTGTGTGGCTCCAATTTTCTTCAGTGAGATCTTCGGTTTTTTCGAGTCTTGTTTGTCGATATCGTCGCTCTCTACCCCAGATCTAATCATTACAGGTCTCTACCCAGATAAGTTTTTCGTCCTAGCTTGTTTTTTGTTTCTGCCTTGTGAGTGGGCAACACTAGTTCGTATGTCCCTACAGCAACAACAGCAACTCTTGCTCCATTGCCTACTCGCAGGTCCACCTCGCCTCTGCTCAGCTTCCTACTGTTTCTCAACCCCTGCACATTAGTACATATGTGAGAACCACATGCAATATCTAATACCCAAGTGGTAGGAGTAGATAAGTGAACATCTATAACATAGATACCTGAAGTAGAGGCCTCAGCGCCCTTCTTCTGTTTCTTCAGGTCTTCCATATACAGCTTGCAATTCCTCTTCCAGTGTCCAGGCTTCTGGTAGAAGAAGCAAACTCCATCCTTGGTGGGCTTTGCCTTCTTGGCAGGCGGAGGGTTGGGCTTGGCTGCTGGCTTGGTCTCACCAGCCACGGCTTTTCCCTTCATCTTTCCTTTGCCCTTACCCTTTCCCTTAATCTGAACCAGCAAGACAGTGCTAAGCGCCTTCTTGATGGACACCTCAGCAGTCTTAAGCATCCCATGCAGCTCAGAAACAGACTTCTCCATCCCATTCATATTGAAGTTCATGACGAATGGGTCATAACTCCCTTGTAGCGAGTTCAGGATCAAATCCGTGACAAGCTCTTGGGTGATGGAAAATCCCAGCCTACCAAGGTGATCTATGTAGCCCTTCATCTTTAAGACGTGGGCACTCACAGATCCACCTTCTGCCATTTTGCAAGAGTACAGAGCCTTCGTGGTCTCAAACCTCTCTTGCCGTGCCTGTACTTGGAACATTTCCCTGAGATTTCTTATCATTTCGTAGGCCCCCTTGTTCTCCAAGTTCTTTTGGATCTCGGGAACCATGGTGGCCAACATCAGGCAAGATACATCCACAGAGTCATTGACATGCTTCTCGTAAGCATCTCTCTAAGCTCTTGGAGCATTGGCAGTACGCTGTTCGGGAATGGGGTTTTCCAGGACATACAATTTTCTCTGTTGGGTTAGAACAATTCTCACATTTCGAAACCAGTCGAGAAAATTAGTCCCAGTCAATTTATCCTTCTCAAGGATAGATCGCAGTGATAGTGTTGAACTATTTGTTGCCATTGATTCTACAATTTAGATATGAAAGTTTAGTTAGCATAATATAAATCCATCATTTTATAAAACCCAGTAAAATTATTATTAGTGGCTAAGACCCATATTTCACCAAAGTTTACCGTCGCGGAGGGCGATCATGCACCCTTTGGTTATTTAAGTAGGTAACTCCTTACCAATCACATCTCATGTGACTGTTAGATCTTTATGGGACCGTATCATCATATGATACTTATTATGGCATGTTTAAGACACATGTACGAATTCTGTATCTCATACAAAATTCTACGCACGTATCATATACGTTATAATGCGTAAAAATTTAAAATTTTCATGTTAAATTTTCGCCACCCTAAAACATACATCTAGCGCCATTTGCATCTCATACAAAATAACTAAATGCATAAAATAAACCGTGCTTGGATATGGCCCATCTACCCTAAATCCCCTCAAGCCAAAGAGGGAATTTTCTAAAAAAGAAAAATAAAAATTACATTGGGAAAAACCTCTTTTATATTGAGGTGTAAAATTAAAAATAAAATTACATCAAGAATTTAGGGAGACGACACACAGGCCGTATTTACCAAAAATAAGCCTAGAGCCATATCCAATCACCATACCCAATCATACATGAACAATTCACATATATTAAATATATACACACGGCATATCACAACACATAAGAAAAACGATTTTTCAAATTGTTTTCAATTTAGGGCTTGTGCAATTTAACATGCCTTCTTAAAAATGAGACTTGCACCAATAATTAAAATTCAAGAATCAAATTCAAGAATTCGAATTATTGGTCCAAAATTAAAAATTCATAATTTAAAATTTCGACCAATTATAAATATTATTATTAAAACACTTTTAATTAAAATATATATACATGGTTCGATCAAGACTCTAAATTTTAAGAACTTTTCCAAATCAATCCAATTGATTTCCTATGTATCTCATACATATAGTTTTGCACCAATTCTTTAGATAATGTTCCAAAACATGTGTGGTGGCAATTTTCGCAAAATTTAGCATACGATTGAAAAGCTGTAAACATCTAATCATACATCACATGTATAATCACACAAACTAATATAAATATGAGTAACCTGGCTCTGATACTACTGTTGGGAAATCATAGGGTCGGCGCAGCGGAAAGACACGGTAAATTAAAATGTTTGGCATCCCTATGATTCCTTCCAAGATCCACTATCAACATTTATATCAGTAAAGAAAGAGATTTACCACATTTCAATCGGTGCTATCGGATTCGCGAGTTGAGAAGTCCACTCCAAGTGTTCTTCCTCTGCTGGTTATCCACACGAGCAGTTTGGCAGATGCCCAGGTGCTAGCCTCCTTCACTTCTTCCCAAGTGAAAACGGGAACTAATATCTACGGATCTTGAAGAATCAAGAACACTTCTTGATTCCAAGAAGGTGGCGCAAGAACACACAAGAACCCTAAAAATAAGCTAGGTCGAACTTTCTCTCTCTAATTAAGGTGTGGCGACTTTTCTCTCTCTCTAAGAGAAGTAGGCGAAATTTTTCTTTTAAAAAAATAAAGCCTCTTAGTCGACTTGCTCCTTAATGTGTGTTTATATAATTATCTTATTCCCGATCTTAGGGTTTCCTAAAATTTTGGATAAGGATTCCCTAAATCTTTGATTTATAATATTACACTAATATTATAATTCAAAATACTAGGGGCAATTCGAATTTCTTGGTGACCAAGATCAAATCTTGAAACCAAATCTTGATTGCTCAAATCCTATTGGTTGGAATGAGTCATGAGGATTCAAATTTATAATTAAAATATTACCTAAATAATTTTAATTAAGAATTTCGATTTGCATGATTTAAAATCAAAATGCAAGATATTTTTTTTTGAATTAAAATAAAACATTTTCATTAATTAAAATAAGACCTAAGAGGCGCCACCCTCTATCTTGTTTCCCCAAATATTAGTGAATTTAATAAATCAATAATTCCCTAACTTTTAGGAAACATATTTAATTTATCATTCCCTAATATTTTAAACAAGAATTTAATTGTAAACTATTTAACAATAAATATATTTAAATTTGTCCAACAAATTTAAATACTACAATCATAGATATTTATTTAAGACAAGATTTAATGTCCTAAGACATTTAACTATGTCTTAAATTGTGTCACCAAAGTGACTCACGAATTAACCCTAATTCGTGTCCCAAAATAGCATGTTGATCTTGCTCATGTGTGACCCAGCAGGCCTCACGTGAAGTTGGCAGCAAGCCATCTTATGACTCACAAGTCGAGAGCGGACTCTAGCAAGCCATCACGACTACCCAAAACACGCGAGTTATCGCTTTAACGTTAACGACTTAACCTAAGTACCACCTTGTCATAATCCCTATTGTCACACGATATCTTGGTTCTCGATAAGGCACGGGAAAGTAATCCTTAAGCCAAACCACAACTTTCTCGATTTCCCGAATTAGTCCAATTTTCTTGAGTGGCCACTCTTTCCTTGGACAGACTCATCGATGGCGCCAATTAGATATCTCTCATTGCAATGAGGGACAAAATTTCATCTTGGTCAACCACATTCCTCAGCACGGCAATCAACCAAACCCGTACCTAGCCCTTATGGCTACCCTGCTACGGGTAACGTTAGACTAGGCCAAAGTTCGACAACTACAACGCTAGAATAGTCAAGACCTCAGGTCTAAGGCTATCGTGACAGGTGTACAGGAGAGGCTAGCTTATGACTAAAACCCATGCAGGACTCTCTGGGTCGGTCTAGCAACTTGTAACCCTTTACTTATTGCACCATGACTCTCGTAAAGCATCTAGTGCATGTATCTACATACACCGAGGTCATGCTGGTCTTGGTTCATTCTCGTTGCCACGAAAATAATCGACCAGGGACGGATTTAGATTAATTATCTCATAATTAGTCAAGGACGCTATCATAGTAAACATGCTAATAATATGATAACAACATGATTCATCTCCATAAATCAATCAAAATGTTCAAAACATTTACATAAAATGATTGGCCCTAGGCCACAATTTCCAACATAAAGACATTAACGTTGCCATCCATGTCGGTTTTCTCTTTGAAAACCCACTTGCACCCTACGACTTTTACACCTTCAGGTGGATCGACTAAGGTCCATACCTTATTGTTGTACTTGGATTGCATCTCTGCCTTCATGGCTTCAACCCATTTTTCAGAGTTGGGACCCACAATAGCTTCTTGATAGGTGGTAGGCTCACCACGCTCCATGAGCAACACATCCTTGTTCTTAGTCATAAAAAATCCATATTTTTGAGGTTGAGAACGTGTTCTATCAGACCTTCGGGGTCCTTGTGCTACTAGAGGAGCTTTTGATGGAGATTGTGCCCTAGGGCCAATCATTTTATATGTATGAACATATTGTTTGACTGAATTATGAATGATAAATTATGTCGTTATCATATTATTAGCATGTTTACTATGATAACAATCCTTGATTAATTATGTGATAGTTATTCTAAACTGTCCCTGGTCGATTATTCATGTGGGAACATGAATGAACTAAGACCAGCATGACTTGGGCGTATAGAGATACACGCATGTGATGCTTCTCGAGAGTCATGGTGA
>QANZ01010380.1:3154-24016 GCA_003254925.1 Chamaecrista fasciculata
AAAGAGAATTGGACCTGCACCTGATAATATTAGTACTTCCCAATCAATCTTGATAATCAAGAACAGTTCTTGATTATTCAAGAATCATAGATATAGTTCCCGTTTTCACTTGGGAAGAAGTGAAGGAGGCTAGCACCTAGGCATCTGCCAAACTGCTCGTGTGGATTACTGGTAGAGGAAGGACACTCTGTGGACTTCTCAAATTCGCGAATACGACAAGTCACCGATAAAACTAGGTAAACATCTTTCCTAAAACTGGTATAAACATAGTTAGTGGATCCTGGAAGGAATCACAGAGATAGGCTTTTAGTTTTAATTACGATTTAGTCCCCAGAAATTTTTAATTTCTTCCGCTGCGCTCCCTCTGTGATTTCCCAACATGAGTGTCATACTCACTGGACGTCATGGCGTCTTAGAATCGCTAAGGGCGTCCCTCTTGAGCGATTTTTGCCTCATTGGGCTTCGGTTATGGACCGGTTGGGCGTCAGGCGCCTGATGAGGTGTGAGTTTTGTTCTCCTTAAGGCGGATGCGAATGTTGTTTGGATCGAGTCCATTAGCTTTCCATGTCTATAATTTATATGAGGTTTTTGTCGCCGATTTTGGCTAGACATCTGTCTAATATAATTCAAGTACAAACTGTTAGTTTAAAGATAAATGAATCCAGTAAAAGAATTGAGACTAATAATGAATGCTTGCAACAAGACACTTGTACATCATTGTTTATTTAGAGTATACCACTCTCTCCTTCCCATGAAATTCTCCAAGTTGATGACGGTAGATTGCAAGAATCTTGACTCAAAAGTTAACAAATGGGGGGGTCCCATGTCGCTACATTGAGAGAGCTTTAGTAAATGGACATCAAGAGTCTAATCCTCATTGAAATGGTATGCCTGGGCATGGTGGGTGACTGCCAAGTGTTTGATCTTTCATGTGCAATCTTGGGAGGCTTTCTTGCCTCACTCTATTGAATTTCTGTAAAGTTCAAAACGAACGTAAACTGTTCATTTTGATCAAATGTGGAAAAATTATCAAATTAATCTAATTGCTCAGGAATTTTTATGGTGGCGTCCATATTCATAGCGGTGCCTCGCGTACTACGGCGCTTACGCTTACAGCAACGCCCACACTTACGGCGACGCTGGTGTAAGGATTTCCAAATGCTGAGAAGTGCCTGAGTTCTTAAATAAAGAAAATGATGAGTCATCACATAACCTTAATGTCAGGACAATGATTTTTAGCATATATGAGAAAGACTAAAATAATATTGTTTAGCTATGCCTTCCCTTTTGAAAAATGGTACCAAAACCAAGCATTCTATGCGTATTATTATTCAAACAAGTCCAATCCACATGAAATTGAGCCAGGGGCCAAAAAGGATTTTATATATCCGTTAAGAAATCCAAGAATGAAAGTACCATGATACCTGACAGTAATGGTGGTATAATGAATTTGAAGCAAAATCCTTGCTCTTAGTGTAGTCCTTATCAAGGCTACCCCTGTCTTTAAGAAATGTAATTCAAATGCTCTTGAGGCATGGGTAAGGCTTTAGAAACAACATTGTAAAAGTTGTGCCTAGTAAATTAAAGATTACTTTCGTCCATAGAAAAGTCATCCACATGATAAGCATGCAAGGTGCGCAAATACAGTGTAATGGTTATTTAAATAAAACATCCAAACTAGTCAAAGTGTATGATATTGAAACTTCTCAATTTCCTTATTTAGTTCCGACATCAAAATCAACCCGTTGTGGTCATTACGTCAAACACCTCATGTGCCTTCTAGTTCAAGCCATAATATAAAACTTTGTTCAAGCTATGACATAAATTTTAAAGCAAGTGCGTGCATACAGAGTCCCAAGAATTCTTAGATTAATTGAAATCTATGATTAGTCGTAATCAGAGAGATTTAGAGAAGTTGAACTTATCTGGTAAATTCATGCTCGCAGCGGCGCCTGTGCTCACATCGGCGTCCGCGTCCCCATTAGCGCCTACGTTTACATCGGCGACGCTCGTGCCGTTGGTGGCACCCAATTTAGTATAAACTTGTACTCCGATTGGTAATCATCGCCAACCGGTAATATGAGACCTTTGATAAGGTGCTTGTGCATAGCCATTATTGGAGCACAATATTTTGTAATAAAATACACTTGAGGTGTGAATTTTTTCTCACTAAATCCTGCATCACTTTATTTCAATAAAAGTGTCATTCCAAGACAAAAGTGGTTAAACACATGTAATTATGTGTACTGAGCAACATGCTAGAGAAAAGACTAGTTGACCATGTATATCATTGGGAAGAGCAAGATAAAGAGCGTGACATGGTACTTCAAAGGAGACCATGTGGCATGGCACTTCAAAGAATATGACAATGATTAAAGGGAGTTTTATTTTGCCACAATTCATTAGGCATAGAACCAACTTTTGAGCAAAACAGAGTAGTCAAACTAAGCAAATAGCAAGATAGAAATGATGAGCATGTGTATAACACATACTACATACAAAGGTACAATAATATAATTTATTTCCCTTTATTTTCGCAGCTAGAAATCCGCAGGAATAATTGACTCCAAAGACCATCCTATTATGTTCACAGAACGCGGAAAACAAGAGAAGATTTATATCAATGATGATGATATAAAATCAAGAGAATATACATACTGCATACGTGGTATGGTCCTTCACAAAAAATGATGATCAAAGATAAGCTTTAACTTGGTCTATGTATCCATGCCCATACATATATATATATATATATCCTACTTGCTATCATAAAGGGACACAATAGGTTACTGATTATCCTCATAAGGTGAAAGCATAGGATGTCCTTTGCCCAACTATACTGTACTGAATCATACAAATACAATGAGAGAATGAATAAAGAGAGCGCCTAGCTATTGAGCCACATTATCCATCTATACCTAACTGAAATAAAGCATTCCTCTTTGAATCTTTCTTCAATCTCCTAATTCAATTCTCCCCACAGTATCAATTTGATATCTCTTTTGTCTTTAACACATACTGCAATTTTTTGTCATAACTCATAAATCGTGAAACTAGCCCTGAGTAAAGTCGGGTATATCACCCAGCCAAGCATTCTGGTTTTATCAATTGGGAACTTGTCAATTGATAAAATAGACTCCAAGCAAGCATGAAGATACCATGATTAAACATGAATCAAAATAATAGCAAAAAACCAGCCAAAAATCAATCAAATTTCAGCATTAATAGATAGAAAAGGAAGAGATTACTCAGTGTGAAGAGTGAAAGGCTTTTCTACAGCGGAGAACAATGGCGAACCTCCAGCTCTTACCGGCGACGGCCTCTACACCGTTCGGCGGAGGCGATGCGACTAACGGTGGCAGCGGTGGCGTCGGAAGAAGAGAAGGCAGCGTTCATTCCGTGATTGTGTGTGGAAGTGAGCTTGTGCAGCGGTGGCTTGTTCATCAGCGGAGAACAACGACGATCCTCCAGTTCCGGCCGGTGACGGCGTCTGCATCGTTCGACGGCGGAGACGGGATCGGTGCGGCAACAGCGGCGGACGAATCAGAGAAAAAAGCTTCGTGGAGTCGAAGCTGTGTGTAGCGTCGTGTGCGGCGTTTCTCTAGAGCTGACCGGTGACGAAGTCTGCAGCGCACGGTGGCGGAGACGGGACCGATGGCGGCAGCGGCGGCGGCCGAAGAAGAGCTCCGTGGAGTCGAAGTTGGAATGTGCGGCGTTTTAGCCATTTTTTCCAGAGCAAGGGTTTTTTGGGGCTTTTCTTTTTTTTTTTTAATAGCAAGGTATTATCTACCAAAATTTTTAGAGGAACAAAGCTTTTGATTTGTTCCCCACGGACGGCACCAGTGATGAACTAGGATTTGGTTGAGGGTCGTTTCCCGGTTCACCGCAAGATTTTCCTGCAAGATAATGAACCACAGGGGGTCTCCCCTGTGATTCACCTCCGAAGCTTAAGTTAATATTGGGTAATACGAGAAGAGAATATGCGATAGCATGAGTACCGAGGGGGTCTCACCTGTGATTCACCTCCAAAGCTTAAGTTAGTATTGGGTAATATGAGAGGAGAATATGCAATAGCATGAGTAGCGTACCTTTCTAGGGTTATCATCTTGTATTTATAGTCTCATTGAGGAGAGTCCAATTAAGGAAACTTCTTTGATTGCAGAAGAGATATCTTCAGTGATGTGGGAGGTGAATCATAATCTTTCCCATTTTATTTAGGAAGATATTGTTTTGCCAATTAAGGATAAGTGAATCACTATTTCCTTATTTGCGTAAGGCGCCTTGATGGCCAAGGCAGAATCCATGAGAAGGATCTCTGAACGATTTGTCTTGATTAACAGCGGATCTGGGTTAATCCTTAATTGGTTCCTGATTGGTTCAGGGAATGTTTCCTCATTCCTTGTGACCTTATGCTCCGTGAGCGCCCATGCCCTCTATGGTTATGGGCGTCCCTGCCTTAGCGGGGTTAAGGGCGTTCTCGCCCTTACAACCCAACTTGTGGGCCTATGGCGTGCTGGGCCAAGGGCATCTTCTGCCAATTGGGCCTCATAATTATTGGGCCTATTATCACAAGTGATCCAAAAAAGAAAAAATTGAAGGTATAATTGACTCAAAAAAAACTTTAGGAGTATAACTGAAAGCGAGAGACGAGAGAGAGGAAGAGGGAGAGGGAGAGAGAGACGAGAGAGAAGAGAAGCAAAAAAAATTAAGCTAAATTGAATATTTTGTTCGAGTCCGCTGCTGTTTTTTTCATTCTCGCTCATGTTGTGCGAAACGGTGGACCATCTTTTTCGTTGGTCCACCGAATGTCGGGCCAAGTGCTACACTTTAGTCCTTTCGGTCCATCATTTCGTAGGCAAAAATAAATTCGGTGGACCAAACAAAATAATTACCTCCAAAGTTGCACATGATTATAATCATATTTTTACGCTTTCCAAGGCAAACAGTGACATAATTTGATTTTTCTATAAGCAACAATCACATCTAAACACACTTTGATTATATGTCAAATCACATCTTACTTTTTCCTACTTTTTCCAACTTTTCTACCCTTATACAATTTATCAATTTCCTTACCCTTCTATCTACTAACCACAATCATTACATACCAATTTCAATAATTTCACACCAAATAATCAACTTTCATCCAAACACCAATACACAAATAATCAACTTATAATCAGAGCAGATTTTATTATAAGCACAAACGAATTGACCCTTTATTTACTTTTATGAAAAGTTCATTATAAAAATTTTATGTTTTTGTTAAAATTTATTTTTATTATCGGTTTTATAACTGACTATAAATTTTTTAATGTTTCTTATATTATTAAGACAAAAGTACTATTGATACCTTCAAAATATTTGGCCAGTTTCAGTTATACCCTTAAAACTTATTTCAGTCAATTATACTCCCAATATTTCACATGAGTCAATTGTACCTTAAATACCCCCCAATTTGAAGATACAATTGACATAAAAAAAAAAGATTAGGGGTACAACTGATTAAAAAAGAAAAGATTGAAGGTATAATTGACTCAAAAAAACTTTAGGAGTATACCTGAAACTGATCTCATACTTTGGGGGTACAATTGACTAAAAAAACCTTTGGAAATATAACTGGAAATGACAGCATACTTTGGGTCAAAAGTACTTTTGTCTATTGTTAATTATACGTAAGTCTTTTTTTTCTTACCAAAATACTAATTTCTTCCCCATACTTTACACTAACTGTCAATTTCGTCCTTAATGTTTTACATTTTGGTCAATTTTGTTATTTAACAAACGTCTTTCAATAAATTAATGACAGACTGCATCATGTTTTTTAATTTGAATTAGGACTGAAGTTTCCTTTTCTATCAATTTTACATTATATATCATTAGTCACGTAGATTCTGTCGTTAATATTTGACTAAAGTAAGAGCAAAGGATAAAACTAACAAAAATGTGAAACATTGGGGATGAAATTGACTATAAAAAAATTGGGGACGAAATTGATAGTTGATGTAAAGTTTAGGGCGAGAATAAGTACTTTTGCCTTTTTTTTAACATATGTCTTATTTTTATCATTGAAAGCAAAATATTTATTATTATTTTCTTATTCCATTTCTTCAATGTTTATGCAGTAAAATCTGGGTGTCTGGCTTTGAGGAGTAAAGCTCTCACATCTTGCGTTTCGATTCGTGAAGAAAGCAAGTGGAAAAATGGACATGGACGTCGACGAAGCTAATAAACCCAAAGGTATAGTTCAAAAATTCACTCCATATTTTAGAATCTGTAGATTAATCATGAAAGGAAACCCTGTTTAACTGTTAATCATGAATTAGTTTGTCGAAGTTTTGAACCTGAAATTTGTTTAGCAGAGGAAAAACTCTTAATGGTTATATTAGTGGGAGCACCAGGTAGCGGCAAATCCACCTTTTGCGAAGAAGTTATGCGCTCTTCGACTCGCCCTTGGGCTCGCATTTGCCAGGTTTAGTTGCTTCTCCGCACTCCTATTTGATAAAATGTCTCAATGAGCTTCGATTTTGGCATTTAAGTTTATTTTCATTCTTGGCCATTTTTTAGCTGCTAAAGGAATATTATGTATATTGTAAAGTTTTTATGTTTATGTCTTTGGTGGCATTTCTGTCTTTATTCCTGATTTAGGACACAAAAATTTGAAGGAGCCCTTTCTAATTTTGTATGTATACCTTGTGTGTGCCAATTCTTATTTCCTTGAGGGCTTCTGTTATTTAGTAGTTAATGGAAGCACTTCCTTATGCAAAGAAATTTCAGTACTTTCTTTTGAAAAGTGATTAGAATTCTTTCATGGGTAGGTATTTTAAAATCATTTGGCTGACAATTGTAAAGCGACTGGAATGATTCCTTGTGAATTTATATGTCAAAACTCTTGGTGCTGAGATTTTTAATGCTACTCTAAGCGTTTTAAATAATCTGTGATAATGTCCACTCCTTACTCTGTTATTTAGAAGTTAATGGAATCATTTCCTTAAGCAGTAAATTTCAATAACTTCTTCTGAAAGTGATTAGAAGTCTTTAATAGGGTAGATATTTTAAAATCTTTTAGCTGACAAGAGTGAAGTGACTGGAATGGTTCCTTGTGAAGTTACATGCGATGATGTGAAATATCTTGGTGCTGCGATCTTTCATGCTACTCAAGCATTTTAAATAATCTGTGATAATGTCCACTCCTTAGAACTTAGTTTTCTTTTGTTCTATTATTATTTGTCATAATTAGTCATTTGCATGTCATTGTGAAAAAAGCTGAAAAATTCATTTTTGTTGTTGAGTGTCTTGATTAATGGTTAAGGATCAGTGCCTCAACTTTTCCCCCTCCTGGATATGCACATCAAAGATGGTTTTGAATCTTCTGTGACC
This sequence comes from Chamaecrista fasciculata, assembly GCA_003254925.1. NCBI lineage: Eukaryota > Viridiplantae > Streptophyta > Magnoliopsida > Fabales > Fabaceae > Chamaecrista > Chamaecrista fasciculata. The sequence goes on from QANZ01010380.1 coordinate 10,535, forward strand.
ATTGGATAACTTGTCGTGTTTTATCTTTTGCTTTAGGATACAATAGGAAACGGTAAAGCAGGAAATAAATCTCAGTGCCTAAGCAGTGCAGCTGGAGCATTGAAGGATGGAAAGAGTGTATTTATTGACAGGTGCAATCTTGATAGAGAACAGCGATCAGGTTTTGTAGAGCTTGGTGGACCCCAAGTAGTTGTTCATGCAGTTGTGCTTGATCTTCCTGCAAAGCTTTGCATTTCTCGATCTGTCAAACGGACTGGGCATGAAGGAAACTTGCAAGGTGGAAAAGCTGCTGCAGTAGTGAATAGAATGCTTCAAAAGAAAGAACTGCCTAAGTTAAGTGAAGGGTTCAACCGGATAACACTTTGTCAGACTGAGAGTGATGTCAAAGCAGCTCTTAATACATACAGTGCACTTGGGCCACTGGATAACCTCCCACATGGATGCTTTGGTCAGAAGAGTTCAGATTTCAAAGTTCAAGTAGGTATAATGAAGTTCCTAAAAAGGGCAGAGGCCCCAGTTGATGCTGAGTCCAGAGATAAAAACAATGAAAATTCTACTTCTTCCCAAACTGTTGAGATAAAGGAACCCTCCTGTAAAGATAGGGAAAGTTTTTCTCCGAATTCTGATAAAGCTAACTCAGCGTCAAAGGATGCAGAAAATCTAGCAGTTGACTGCACTGATTCCCCTGTCAATCAAATTTCCATGGATGATGCTCCGACACTGGCATTTCCATCTATTTCAACATCTGATTTCCAATTCAACCATGAGAAGGCAGCTGATATTATTGTGGAGAAAGCTGCAGAGTTCTCAAATAAGCTTGGGAATGCTAGACTTGTTTTAGTTGACTTGACTCATGGTTCAAAGATTCTGTCTTTAGTTAAATCCAAAGCTGCAGAAAGAAACTTGGACACCAGAAAGTTTTTTACCCATGTTGGGGACATTACTCAGCTTTATTCGAAAGGAGATTTGCGCTGTACCGTGATTGCTAATGCTACCAACTGGTAATTTTGTTTTACTCTACTATATATAACTAATCTAATCACTGTTGAGATTTAATCCATACAGCGGAACGGTAGAAAAGTCATAAACGTATCAGAAGATAGTCCTTTACAAGTTACATATGCATGCCAATTTGTGTTTACTTTTGTCTTGCAACTTTAGCTGCTGATTGCTGTTGGTTTTGGTCATTTGTTCCTAATTATTTCAGTTGACACCAATTCCTCCTGATTGATATTGATTTCATTTAAGACTTACCCTGGCCCCCCTTTAGCTTTTGAAATCTTCAAGTAAACTTTTAGAATATATTTACTGTTGGCTAAACTTGTGTTGTTTATTTATTACAGGCGACTGAAACCTGGTGGTGGGGGAGTTAATGCTGCCATTTTCAATGCTGCAGGTCCTGCCCTGGAGTCTGCAACAAAAGAACGAGAACAATCTCTCTTACCAGGGAACGCTGTTGTTGTCCCTCTACCTTCTTCTTCTCCTTTGTTTACTAAAGAGGGTGTAACCCACATAATTCATGTTCTTGGACCCAATATGAACCCACAAAGACCAAATTGTCTAAATAATGATTACAATAAAGGCTGCACGGTTCTTAGAGAGGCTTACACTTCACTATTTGAAGCATTTGCATCAATTGTGAGGACTGGGGAAGAGCAAAAGAGCAGGAGAGATGCTTGTCATGGATCTGAAAAGCGCAAGAAATATAAGGGAGCTCAGGATGATGTTGAAGGGAACTTCAATGATTCCAGGGTTGAAGTTGTAGATTCAACTAGTAAAACAGCTGATGGCAGCATGAGTAAGACATGGGGATCATGGGCTCAAGCTCTTCATGAAATGGCTATGCATCCTGAAAAGCATAAGAAGGATTTGCTTGAAATATCTGAAGATGTTGTTGTACTGAATGATCTTTATCCTAAGGTTATTCTTATCCCTTATCTTTTTCTTTCCTCTCTGCATTTTAATGTCATGTTTGACTTTGAAAAGGTCACAAAATGAATTTCCTTTTGTTTTGCAGGCACAGAAGCATATTCTGGTGCTGGTGCGAACTAGAGGCCTTGATTGTCTGGCAGATGTTCAAAATGACCACCTTCACTTAATAAAGAAGATGCATGCTGTGGGTTTAAAGTGGGCTGAGAAGTTCTTGTGTGAAAACACTTCATTGGTTTTTCGTCTCGGGTATCACTCGGTATGCAGTACACATTTGTTCAAGAAAAGAAAATAGAAATCCTATATTTGAATGGCTTTGTTTCATTATATATATATATAGGCATGGAAGTAGAGGACGGGTGTAAGACATGTATTCTTTCAATATAAGACATGCCTTTCTAGCTTCTAGTGAATGTTGTGGGGACAAGCATTCTAAATTGGACTCAAATTAAAAGTGATTATTTATCTAGGAAAATGATTGAAACAAGTACATTTTGGTGTGCAGAACAAAACACAGTTATTTTCAAGTTTCCTTGATCATATATTTTAATGTCGCCTTTATATTATAGGATAGAAGTGTGGCTTCTCTCTGCACACTGTATTTTAAAGGAATCACTATAATTAATATACAAAGAGATTGGACGGCTCTATTACACACATACACACAAAAAAAAAAAAAGATGAAACTTTTGTTACTCTGTCATGCTTGGAGTGTTTTCTTGACTTTTCTAGTCTGAGGATATTTTATTCTCCAACAAATGTACTTTCTTTCTTTGACAATTTTTATGTTAAAAGAATAAACTAATAAAAAAATGGTGTCTGACATGAACATTGTTGCAACTTTTGTTCATGATTTTAGGTGCAAGTAAGCTTCACTTTTCAGTAGCCTGTGGAAAAAATTTAGTTTATACATCATACATATATGCTGAACTTTCTGATTGCGTCTCCTTCACAGGCTCCTTCAATGCGGCAACTACATTTACATGTTATTAGCCAGGACTTCGAATCAAAACATTTGAAGAACAAGAAGCACTGGAACTCATTCAACACTGCCTTCTTCCGTGACTCGGTAGATGTAATTGATGAGGTCTCTAATAATGGGAAAGCGACCTTGAAAGATGATGAAAAGTTGCTGTCCTTGGAGTTGAGATGCCACAAATGTAGAAGTGCACATCCTAACATTCCCAGGTTAAAATCTCATATTAGCAGTTGCCAAGCTCCTTTTCCTGCTTACCTACTTCAAAATGGTCGTTTAGTTTATGGACAAAATGAAGCTACCATCAGTTCATAGTATTTCCTAGTTTTTGTAAATACTTACTGACAAAATACTGTTTTCTTTTTAAAGTTTACTTATAGTATGGTAGTAAGGTTGAACTTAATGACTGTTTATGCAAAACCAAATCCTAGGTGACAGTCATCTGAGCCAGCCTTAGGTTGTCAAGTTACTTGTTCTGAGCGATAGGATTCCAAACTTTTGAGTGCCTTACAGTAGAATGAAATTCCCAATTTTGTAGTTCCACTTAAAAATCTATATATACAAGATTTTAACGTGATGTAGGAAAAACATGTAAAAAGTGTAATTCTAAGGATGATTAACAACCCTTGATGTGTAGAATAGTGATAGAAAATCAACTTGCATTTTCTAACAGTTCCATTGATAAGAAAATTTCTTATTCTTAGAACGCACCTTTTCTGCAAGTCTATTCTGACAACAGTGTGAATGTGGAATCAATTTCCAAAATAGTGTTTGTCTTAGAATTAAGAGACCAAGAGAGTGGACGGAATTGAAAAATATCATGAAAGAAAATTTAAGAGTTGTGTACATATACATTCTATTATTTGGATATAAACACACGTTTTTTAAAATATCTTAGTTTGAGATATTTTAAGTTTATGAAAGAGTAACATAATAAAAGATTAATGTAAAAATTTTAATGATCTTCTTAAAGTTTAATTTCTTTCCATTTTCTTTCAATTTTCCATTTTCAAAGACAACTGTAAATGTGGCATGTACCAGACCTTGAAAATTCAAAGGCAGGTTCATATTTGCATTAGGCCAAAATACACTTATGGTCCCTTAACTTTTGTTCAGGTTTCAATTTGATCTCATAATTTTTTTTGTTGCACTCTTGGTCCCATATCTTTTGGTTAGATGCAGAACTGGTCCCATATTTTTTTTTGTTACAGATATGTTCTCATATTTTTGCAAAATGTTTCACTGTTAGTCTCTCAATGTGAAACCTTTTTGCAAAGATATGAGACCAATTTTGCATCCTGACCTAAAGATATGAGACCAAAAGTACGATACAAGACCAAATTGAGATTTGAGCAAAAAATGAGATCAAAAGTGAAACAAAAAAAGTTATGGGACCAAATTGAGACCTGAGCAAAAATTATGAGACCAAAAATGCACTTTGACCTTTATATTATTTCCCCACTTAATTCTTCCATTTCCCTGTTCAAATCTTGTGGCTCACTATATAGAGTTCAAACCTTCCTCTTTCACAGTAAGGCCTTCTTGCTATCTATTCATTGCCGCAATGGATCTATATGGGGGATAGAGGAGTTGGTCTCATAATGAAAACATCTTAATTATCTTTCTTTTGCCCAATTACTTGTTTTTTTAAGGAAAAAATGTAGAAAACATGGAAGATGAAGCAACAAAAACACGAATTTATGTCAGTATTTTTTAAGCTGTTATTTTTTCCCTATACCATCATTTCCTCGGTACTCTATCACTTTATTTGGGTGTTGCTTCTCATAATCATCACTTATGAGAACTATTTTAATCTTGTGGCTTTTGTTGTTGCCCTTTTCTTTCATAAATTAAGCGTCCATATCTTTGTGGTTACTGGCCATTGTCTTGAATCACTCTTGCATGTACCCCATTGCAATTTATCTCTACTATCAAACTATGCAATTTCCTTTAGCCAAACTTGGCTCATCAAAAGCTATTAGCAATACCAATTTTTTTTTTTTTTTGGCCAGATATCAGCAATACCAGTGAACAATTCACACTCTTTAAGTTTCTTCTATTTTTCCTCAACTATTATTATTTATCATGACCACATAAGAAAATAAAATAAAAAAGTACATCTTTTTCTCGCAAACCATGTAATATTTTCTTCAGTTACGAGGAAAATTAGGCAAAACACTAATTTTTTTTTTCCAAACTTTACAACAACTGCCGATTTCATCTTCAATCCTTTTTTGCTGTCTATTATGCCTCAAATGTTTTATATTTTGGTTAATTTTATCGTTTGACTAGCTTCTTTCAATAAATTAACAATAGACTGTATCATATTTTTCAATCTGAGTTAGGATTTGAGTTTCTTTTTCTATCAATTTTACATTACGTATTATTTACCACGTAGATTATGCCGTTAATATTTCGATAAAATAAGAGGAAAAGATAAAATTGACCAAAATATGAAACATTAGGGACGAAATTGACAACAAAAAAAAATTGAGGACGAAATTAATAATTAGTGTAAAGTTTGAGGATGAAATTAGTACTTTTGCCGGAAAATTATTAACTTCTTTCCTGCGTTTGCAATATTAATTTCACATAAGAGACTTTTCCTTTCAATCTTTGTCTCCCAATATCTACTTCACTTTTGAAATTGTGTCACACTTGTTGACTAATGAGTTTTCCTCTTCCTAAGTAAAAGTCAAAAAGTTTTTTTTTTTTTATTCTTCTAATAAATTGACAAATGATAAAGATGATCCCGTAATTAACTAGGAATGAAAGGCACCTTGGTAAAAGTTCAATTATCTCCATATATTAACCGTGTGAGACTGAGAGGGGAATGACTTTTGAATATTGGTTACACTATATATTTCAAACATGGACTCTTCTAAAAGTGAAATCTTACGTTTCACTTCAAAGACCCCTCATTTTCCTCTTCTAAAGTTAGACCTTCAAAGATTAAGGTTTACCCCTCAGTCTACTAAGTAACTTGGAATAAATACTGTATATTAGCTTCATGATTACGAGACTGGCATTTTTATAGTGATCTCTAATGGTTTTACATATACAGAAACTTAATTGTCAATATTAAATGACAAACATTCCTCTACCAATTGTCTAGACATTTGAAAGAGCAATTTTCAGTAGTCATTTTAAAATTTAAAGAAAGAAAAGCAAATTAAACAGTCAAACTAATTAAGTTGATTGCAGGACTAGTGATACTGAATTTTCTCTTTTCCCTGTTAAAAATGTTACTAAGAAAGAAAGAAACAATTCTATTACTTTTACTTCCAAACTGGTAAATTTTCTCTTCTATTACTTTTACTTAATTGACTTATAATTGACTGTCCTTTAATTGTTCATCAACACGTAAAGTTCAACTAAGTGGTTATCCATTCAAATTTCAAAGCTTATTGGGTCCCACTCTCTAGATTACTGAGATGTTTTGTCTTCTACAATCATGAAAGAATAGGCATAGCTAAAGAAGGAATAATGCAAACTGCCAAATCCATTTAGCTTATAACAGTAAGAAAATTAAGGTTAGTGGGAATGGATGTTACACGTTAGAGATGCTTGACTTCCAAGGAGTGGGAAACTTTTTGAACATCAGAAATCAATATGAAATTTGATTCAGTAAACTACTCGAAGCGAATCACAATCTATAAAAGGATACACTTTAAGGCAAAAATCATCTTCATTCCTCACTTTATCAGTTATAGGGTGCCTCTCATTATCATCTCCTATGAGAACTTTCTTAGACTTATGGCTTTTCTTGTTTCCCTTATGGTTCATAAACCTAAGCACCCACATCTTTGGGGTCACTTGCTATTGTCTTGACCATCAAAAATCTGCATTGCTTCATTTGAGGAATAGCCTCTTATTCAACCATGCCAAGTCCCAAAAATTGGTTCATTTGAGGAATATGATTGTTGTCGATGGAATGGAGTGAAATGCAACAAGGGACGTGTTGTAGCCCTCGACATGAGTGAAGAATCGATCACGGGTCCACTTGGAGATTCAAGCAGTCTCTTCCATTTGCAATATCTTAAGAGTTTAAACTTGGCTTATAATGATTTCAATTCTGTGATTCCCCAAGATTTGCAAAAGCTAAAGAACATGAGGTATCTGAATTTGTCAAATGCTGGCTTTGAGGGGAAAATTCCAATTGAGATATCTCAGTTAACAAAGCTGGCTTCTCTAGATTTGTCTACCTCATTTCACACTCTTAAACTTGAGAAGCCAAACATAGTGATGATTCAATACCTCTCAGTTCTTCGGCTAAACCACAACAATTTGGAAAGCTTGGTGCCAGAGTCCTTTGCTACTTTGATCAATTTAACCACCCTGCAACTTAGTAGATGCAACTTGATTGGAGTGCTTCCACAAAGGATCTTACATATACCGAAACTTCAGGTACTTGATATGTCAGATAATCTGGATCTTCATGGTTCTTTACCGAACTTCCCACTTCATGGATCTCTCCAGATCTTGAACATCAGCCAAACAAATTTCTCAGGTCAGCTGCCAAATTCTATTCATAATTTAAGGAATTTGTCAAAACTGCAAATTCAATGGAACAGTTCCTGATCAAATGTCAAAACTCACTCACCTTGTTCATCTAGACTTGTCATTCAATAACTTCACCGGTCCTCTTCCATCTTTCAAAATGTCCAAGAACCTCACATATCTATCAGCCTACAACAATGACTTGATAGGTGTAGTTCCATCTTCTCATTTTGAGGGCCTTGATAATCTTATCATAATTGATTTGAGTCATAATGCCCTTAACGGGAAAATTCCCTTGTCTCTTTTTAGACTTCCATCATTGCAAGTATTCATGCTTTCTCACAATAGATTCGAGGGTGTGTTAGATGAATTCCCAAATTCTTCTTCCTCACCATTACAGATCCTCGATATTAGTGGGAACAATTTACTAGGGCCTATTCCTGAGTCTATCTTTCATCTTAGAAGACTCGTCTTGCTCCAATTTTCCTCAAACAAGTTCAATGGCACTATAAATTTATATATGATGAGCAAGATGGAAAACTTGGTTGCACTGGATCTTAATCACAACAACTTGTTTGTTGATGCAAGTTTGAGGGAGAACAATGATCTGTCACCATTTCCCAAATTGAAAGGGCTAATGCTGGCTTCTTGCAAGTTAAAAGAGTTTCCAAGGTTTCTAAGAAATCAGTCTAATCTAATCTACTTAGACCTATCGACCAACCAGATTCAAGGAACAATACCCGATTGGATTTGGAGGTTTGGTTTTATGATTAACCTAAATCTTTCTAACAATTTTTTTACAGACTTGGAAAGACCTCTGCATAATACTAGCACCAATCTTTTTGTTCTTGACCTTCATTCCAACCAGCTCCAAGGTCCCACTCCCATTTTTCCAAAAAATATAATCGATTTGGACTGCTCAAGCAATAGATTCAGCTCTATTGCCCCAGCTGACATGGGTATCCTCCTTCCTTACAAATATTTCCTCTCTCTTTCAAACAATAGTTTTCATGGAAAGATCCATGAATCCTTTTGTAATGCTTCATCTCTTAGAGTGCTTGATCTCTCCAGTAATAACTTCAATGGCACTATTCCTGAGTGCTTGGTAAGAATGAGCAGCATTCTAAGGGTACTGAATCTTGGGGGTAACAAGCTTGAAGGTGAAATTTCTAGTATCTTTCCAACTTCTTGTTCTCTGAGGTTGTTACTTGTTAGACCTCTGAGAATTTCTTAAGAGGTATTGTCCCAAACTCTCTGGTAAATTGCCAAGAACTTCAAGTCTTAAGCCTTAGAAACAATCAATTGACTGATAGGTTTCCTTGCTTTTTGAAGAATATATCTACCTTGAGAGTCATGAATTTAAGGTCTAACAACTTCCATGGGCCTCTTGAGTGTCCAAATAGAATTGGAAATTGGGAGAAACTTCAAATTGTTGATCTAGCCTCCAGTAATTTTGGTGGTACATTATCAATAGATCTCTTGCAAAGTTGGAAAGCCTTGATGCCTGATGATAATGATGTTGGTGGCCACTTGTTTTTTGACATTTATGATAACATTTATCCTTTGGATCACTTTCAGAAAGCATTGTCCGTTGTGAACAAAGATATTGTATATTGAAGCTTGTCAAACTTTTGGCAGCAGAGCCAAGTTTTTGATTGACCACTTATATTCTGATGTACTTACACTACAAGAAAAAACAAAATTAGCTACGGAAATTTGCTACGGAAAATTTTTATAGCTATTCTCTAGCTAATTAGCTACGGAATAGCTACCGAAAAAATTTCTGTAGCTAAATTTAGGAAAGCGAGTGGCGCGCAAAGACGGGAAATTTTGCTACCGATTAGCTACAGAATTGCTACGAAATATTCCATAGCTAAATAAATTTCGTAGCTAACTTTAATAGCTACGGAAATTTTTCGTAGCTAAATGTTTTTTAAAAAAAGATCAAAGTTTTGCTATGGATTAGCTATGGAAAATTTCGGTAGCTAATTGTTTGTAATATAGATCGAAATTTTGCTATGGAAGCTACGGAAAATTTCCGTAGCTAATGGTTTTTTTAAAAAAGTCGAAGCTTTGCTATGGATTAGATACAGAAATAGTCCGTAGCTGAATGTTTATTTAAAAATTATAAAGTTATGCTAGGGATTAGCTCCGGATACTTTCCATAGCTATTTTTTTTCTTTTTTTTTCTTTCTCCAAATCCAACTACTTGTAATATTTTCACTCAAAAACTTACTATTGGGTCCTTAAATTTATACCAATTCTACTAATTAGGATAATTGAAGTATAGGAATTGATTTTTGAAATATTTCAATTGTTAATTATTTGATCCTAAGTGACGAATTTATCTTTGAATTTGAACTAATTTATACTTTTTGGTCCCTGGATTTATATTAGATTTTTATTTTTTTTTTAAAAAGACAATTACAATAATTTTAATTTTTATGGTTTTTTTTAATTCTTATTACAAATTATAATCCATCAATGACATTAGAAAATTGTGAAAGCGAACTTAAAAACCAAGCACGTTTGGGTAAAAAATCTCAATAACATATTCGTTTAATAGAAAAATAAAAATTGCATTCTTATTATGGTCTTACAAAACCACAATTGCCTAAATATGTTGGGTCAAAGTGCCATTTTGATCCTATATCTTTTGTTGAGTTCCTAATTTTGTCCAATATCTTTTTTTTGTTTCACTTTCAGTCCTATATCTTTAGGTCAGTTCTCAATTTGGTCTCATATCTTTGGGTCAATTGCATATCTTTGGGTCAATTTGGTCCCATTTCTTTGCAAAAGGATCAATCTTTACCAAAGGATCAATTCTTATGGTTGATCATTTTGCAAAGATATAGGATCAATTCTACAACTTGACCGAAAGACGAGACTAAATTGAGACATTTTACAAAGATATGAGATCAAGTGCAACAAAAAAGATTCAAGACCAAATTGGATACTCAGGAAACGATATAATAAGACCAAATTTACACTTTGACTAATATGTTGGTATCACTAGAAAATCTATTATTTGATCTTTCAATTTATCAATGATTTGGTCTATGGGGACCAAAATAAAAAAATTCAATTTAAATTCATAGATTAAAAAGTATTAATTAATTGTAAATTCAAGGACTAAAAATATAAAATTAGTTCAAATTAAGGGAAAAAATTAAACTATTGACAATTGAAATATTTCAGGGACTAAATCATATATTTGATTATTCAATGACTAATTAATTGGCTATGTGTTAATTCAAAGACAAATAATATATTTTCGCTTAAAATAATATTTATGTATTTTACTTCAATTTTTTTCTACTAAAACTTTCACTCAAATAAAATCCTCCAAAATTTTTAACTCAAATAAAACCCTTCAAAAATTTGACTTTCACACATTTGCACTATTACAATTGTTAAGCAACAGCTACGTACGTCTTCTTTGTAATGAAAATCAGCAATAAGAAAATTAATCATATAATTATTCTTAACAATTAAGCCTCGACATATTATATAATCCTTCCAAATAGTAATTCCAATTATTGCTTAAAAAAACTCCGCATATATTGTCAAATGAAATATACTATAGAACTTTAAGGTGGAAGCCTTTCTGATTTTACTTATTATTATAACTTTAGAATCAATATCAGAAAAGAGTTTGTAGTCTTATGAAGTTTGTTTCTTTCTTTGTCCATCTTTTGTTTTTGTTATGAAGAATAGTACAAGGTTGTTAATTAGTTTTCTAAAGCTTGGAAGAGTGAGGAAGCTCAATCTTAAAAATAAAAAAAAAAAGAGTAAACTAACAATTTGGTCCCTAAAAGATCACTGAGCTGACAACTCGGTTACTGAAAGATTGAAATGTACAATTTAGTCATTGAAAGATCAAAATAGTATACTAATTAGTCCTTTTTACGGACTAAATAGTATACTGTTTTAATCTTTCAAGGACTAAAAGGTATACCGTTTTGATCTTTTAGGGACTAAATTGTATATTTCAATCTTTCAGGGACTCATTTGTCAGCTCGATGATCTTTCAGGGACCAAATAGTTAGTTAACTCTAAAAAAATAAGTATACAAATTCTCCGTCCTTTTAACTTTGTGCTTTTGTGAGATCTTAGGGGAACTACATTGGTATTAATTACTCAGGTTGTAGAAATCAAACTTCACTTATACATGATGGAAAATAAAAACCATAACTGATTTTCATTTGTCCTCTTAAACTATTTGATAATTATTTTTTTTAGTAGTCTGTCCAGTATCCGAGGCCACCCCTTGACTAATCCAAATTTGACCCGGGTCGTGCACCCGGAACCTTGCTTAAGCGGTACCAAGTCGCTTACCACTTGTACCAACCACTTGTTGGTACTATTTGATAATTATTAAAATGTAGTTTGACCACATTTTTGTAAATTCTATTTGATAGGGCAACAATATGAGTAAACTATCAATTAAGTCTTTGAAAGATTACTGAGTTGACAACTCGGTCCCTGAAAGATTGAAATACAAAATTTAGTACCTGAAAAAGTTTATGAAAAGGACTAACAAGTATACCGTTTTGATAGGACTGAACTATATATTTCAATCTTTCAGAGATTGAGTTGTTAATTCGATATTCTTGAAAAGATTGAATCGTACGTTTACTTGCAACAATACTTTCCAAGCTTTTGCTATATATTTGCGCTAATTTTTGAAAACGAGTATGGTTGAAATTTTAATACTCTTTGTCTGTTAATTTTTTTCTTGTGAAATTACAAAATAAAGAAAATAATGTCACTAGTAGAAATAAGGGTTATAGCAGCAGTCGAAATTGCCGGTAAAACCTGTAATCACTGTTACTAAAGCTTTACCGGCAGTTGTCTAAGTTGCTACTATAGATTAAACTGCTGCTGTTTCACTGTTGCTATAAGTTATAGTAGCAGATATGACAGTTGTTTGTATAAACATTTTTTATAGTAATTGAAAGGGAAACTGCTGTTATATGGTAAAAAGAGCTGCTAGTAAAAACAAACTATATAGCAGCAAATCAAAACTGCTACTATAGGGTTAAAAAATTAACAGTACAAACAAACTGTATAAAAGTAAATCAAAGCTGTTGCTATAGCTAGAGTCAAGAAAACTGCTAGAAAAGGAGAAAATAAATGCAAGACTAACAAATTTTCCAGCATCAATGCTTAATTAGAGATGATAATGATAATATAAACTCAATTCGTTTTATAGAAATAACAAGAACTTAGTAGATCATGGTAATACAGTATATTTGAATTCGTATACAATAAATTCAAGGTCAAAAAAACATGTAGAGTTTATAATTTTTGGGGTTTTACATAAAGCTATTAAATTATAGTTCTAAATTCTCATTCCACCAAGTCATACAACTCCATATCTACTTCAAGAAAATCCCAGACAAAGTTGCATAACTTTGCAAAATTGCAGTAATTCATTTTAATTCAAAAGAACAAAAGGGAAAAAATGTAGAAACAAGACAATGTTGTTTGGTTTCTCTCATATATCTTGTGGCTTTCAATAATAAAAAAAAAGCTGCAAAAATTGATTTAATGAAAATCGTGAATTGGTAATTAGTTGAAATTGATGCTTGTAAAACATAGTTATTGTAATTTTACAGAAATTCTTAGAACCTGCTACTAGCCAATCTGAGATATCTTAGGGTCTGTTTGGGGGAACCTCCATCCCCATCCAATCCTAATCCAATCTCATCTCATCTTAGGATTAGATGAACAGTACTGGATTGGGTGTTTTTTGAACCTCCATCTCATCTCATCTCATCCACATCATCATCTCATTCACAACATCATCTCATTTTCTCTTACAATTACTAATCTATCCCTACTTACACACCTATAATTACCTATACTTTAATACAAATATAAAAAAGAGAACTAGACAAAATAGCAATTTTACATACCCTCATTTGTTACACTTATAATTTTCTCTCTCCATCTATCATTTCTCATCATTTTTTTATCTTTTCCACTCACATTTTTTTCTCTTTCTCTCTCACACACACACATACACCTCTCTCTCTCTTTTACACACCCCACACACACTCTTATTTATATAT